>WNWK01057392.1:0-10750 GCA_009830355.1 Cherax destructor
TGGGTGGACATTTTCACTAACACTGGTCGTTTACACTCGTGCTTTTCAGTGGCTCTTAGTTGTACCATTACATACTCAGATATGTTAATCTATTAACACTGTACATATTGTAAATAAGTGGTGAAGGAATGCATGGGAAAAGAATCCAAACCTGCTGTATCTGCCTTCTTCTTGTTTTGCCTTGTTTAGCTGACTTAGTTTAAGACCAGGTGCTACAGGTCTTTAAAATTACCACCTGTGTTTGTAATATGAAAGCCTATCCGGGAGCCATTGTGTCCTCTGCACTGCATTTCCGTTGCTTTCTTGTGCTGCAGGAATACTTACATTGTTTGCGTTGCTACTGGTTATAATGGTTTGTAAGTGTATTGCTGGCTGGTTATGCCACCTGCGTGTGTTAGACGTTTAGTGACGGCATATACAGTAATGTGCAAATTAATTGGGACAGGAGTAATTTGTGATTAAATTTTAATATGTTTTAGTCCCCGGCTAAATTAATATAGTTTTTTTTTTTTTCATTTCAGAAGAGTTTGCTACCGTATTCTGGGAACCATCCATCTGTGGTGTTACCCTGCGACTCTCATCAATGCTACAACAGCCGTTGTTCTGTAAGTTTATTCCTGCAAGCATTGTCTGTGAGTGAATGTGGTTTCACTAAATTGTCCCCTTCAAGTCATAATTACTGCTGAAATTTATTACTGATGTTACACCTAGGAAGTGTGCAAGTTTTGTAGCTCTTAGAAAACATGATGATTTGAGTATCAGACAGATCGCCAAAAATTTGAGCCTAGCAAAGTCAACTGCTGGTCGGATTATGAAAAGAGCTGACGACACTGGTGATTGTGGAGCGCTGCGTCCAGGAAGATGTAGAAGAGAACGCAAGATAACACCTCACAATGACAAAGTTATCATAAGAAATAGTGTGAAAGATCCTAAGAAAACCAGCAAAAATCTACAGTGAGATTTGGCTTAAGCTGGTGTATATGATGATTCTTCAACAATTTGTCGAAGGCTCTTTGAAGTTGTCAGAACTGCCAGAAAGCCGGTAAAGAGATACGTATTGACTGTTGCAATGAAAATAAAACGGCTGTTGTGGGCAGCCGATCATAAGAGAGAAGTCTTAGGGGAAAGGAGGTGGGGGGGTTGCGATGACAAAAGATGAGACAAATGGCTACAATCATCAGCTTAATCTCTCCTGATTTTTAGCATAATAAATGATATTTAAGTTAGGGCATAAAAGCACAATAAATATAAAATGTAAATGTAAAAATATCTTTAATGTTGAAACCCAAATAAAATAGAAAAACCCATTATTAATTTATAATTAATATTATGAGTTGTCAGGATGAAATTTAATCAAATGACATTTAAGAATGTACTCCGCTGAAAATATACATAGTCCTCATTACCCCCAAAAGAAATAAAATGACCATATTCTTAACAGATAATAAACTACTGTTGACTCAAAATACACAAAGATTGTCCTCTCTATTTTGAAATATTGAGGTCGATCACCATGCCCAGCCCTTCTAGGGCAGGGTAGGTGCCAAGGCTAGAACTTGCTACCATCTGCAGCTCGCAAACCTGCCCTTCCCGTCATCCTCCTTGGGGCGGGAAGGTGGCAGACCAGAGAGGCCTAGCATTTATCTACCTACCTGCCTCGTGCTATTGGGTAAATGTGGCTGGGCCAGTTGGTTCCACCGCTGAGGGTACCCCTCCATGGGAGACATAGGTCTCTGCTACTCCCCGACAGGGAGCCGGAGCCTGGTCGCCATCTGGTAAGACCCGGGCCGGGAGAATTCCCGGCGAATCAACACCTTCTATGAAATATTGGTCGATCACCATGCCCAGCCCTTCTAGGGCAGGGTTGGTGCCAAGGCTTGCCACCATCTGCGGCTCACAAGCCTGCCCTTCCCATCAGCCTCCTTGGGGCGGGAAGGTGGCAGACCAGAGAGGCCTAGCATCTATCTACCTACCAGCCTCGTGCTGGTGGTGAATATGGCTAGGCCTGGGGCCAGTTGGTCCCGCCGCTGAGGGGTACCCCTCCTATGGGAGACATAGGTCTCTGATACACCCACGACAGGGAGCCGGAGCCGGGTCGCCATCTGGTAAAGACCCGGGCCGGGAGCATTCCCGGCGAATCAACACCTCCTCCTATGAAATATTAAAGAATACATATATGACATTATTTTAAAAACTCACAGGCAAATGCTGTATAGTAAATACACTTAGGTGGTGGAATAAATTTATTAAATATCAAATTAAGATAATGCCATGTTAAATAGTAAATTAACAACCTGGTAAACAGCCAAAGCACATTACTTAATGACTGAGAATAAGCTCACAACATCCTGTTAACCCTTTGGGGGTCGACAGGCCTTCTGAGCAAAGTGTTCCTGGGGTCGAAAAATATTCGGAAAAAAAAAAAATTATTTTTTCTTATGAAATGATAGTTTTTTTTTTCTGAATCTAAATAGCTAAACAAAAATTTTTTGCGATCAATACTTACGGAGATATGGAGGATTCAATTTGACCCAAAACGATCCGGTGACGGCATCATCGGCGACTTCCGGTTGGCCGGTAATCGTTTTTTTTTTTTTTTTGAAGTTATTTTCTTATGAAATTTAATTTTTTTTTTTTCAAATAACTTTTATGGACTGTGAGACCAATATAAGTGCTGTTTTTCAAGTATTCACTCGCTATTTCTTATAAAATAATGCCACAAAGTTTGTTATCACTAGTTTGTTTACAAAACATATTTACAACAATGTACAATGTACAATTATGTTTATAACTATTGTTCAATCATATATATACACATATTGAGTCACTGCAGATGTTTCTAGAAGTTCTGCAGCCTGTGGAAGTCTCTGAAACATGGTTCCATGCACAATGGTGTTTCACATTCCACACACATAAAACGAGTGTCTTTGCGTTGCTGTGGGCGTCTTTTTGTATGTGCACAGACATAACACCTCTTCTGAGCCTTTTTCTTGCAAGCAGTAGCAGGCAGTTTTGTTAGGAAGTGTTCACCACCAAGCCTCAGACGAGAGGGTAGTTGTTGGTAATTTCGTGGGCGGTTTTCTATTGCAGGTGGTGTTTCTTGGTACTTGGTGATTATTTGCCTGATAACAGACAAACAAAATTCGCCATATGGTGGTTTGTTTGTGGTCTTCAACTTATAAACATTATAAGCATTGAGCATGGTAATGTCCAGAATGTGAAAAAGAGTTTTATGTACCACTTATAACTCTTTCTAACACAATCAGCAAACCCAATCTGCATGTCACATTTGTCCACTAAGCGCATATTGAGAGTGTAATCCATCACAGCTGCAGGTTTTAGAATGGGTTCATCAGTCTCTCTATTCACCCTGCCACTGTCTGCCATTTCATTAGGGTGAATTGATGACAACAGTGTGACATCTCGTTTGTCATGCCACCGAAATGCCATGATATCATTGGCAGCAAACGCCTGCACCTCACCTCTACGAGTGCCTGCACTGAACCTAGGCATATGCTTACGATTTGCACGCACTGTACCGCACACATCTGTCATGTTCACTCGCAAAAAAACACTGAGGGAGGGGCTTGTGTACCAGTTATCAGTATATAATGTATGCCCCTTACCAAGATATGGTTCCATCATTGTTCTAACCACATCACCAGAGATACCCAGTAACTTCCTGGTATCTTTCAATGTATTACTTCCAGTGTACACAATAATATCCAATACAATACCACTGTAGCAATCACAAAGCACAAACAACTTTATACCAAAGCGTTTCCTCTTGCTTGGTATATACTGCTTGAACGACAGTGTACCTTTGAACAGAATCAGTGACTCGTCAATAACAAGCTTCCTGAAGGGATAAAAATACATATTGAACTTCTCTTTCAGATACAGAAACACATTCCTAATCTTATATAACCTGTCGGATCTGTCAGGCCTGGTTTTGTCCGAAAAATGTAACATGCGTAGAAGTAGCACAAATCGATTCACTGGTATAATATCACTGAAAGCTGGTGTTGCAATCAATCTGTCTGTTGACCAATATGATTTGATACGGTGTTTATAAACATGCGGCATAAGCATTATTGTGGCAAAGAAAAGATACATCTCTGCCACAGTTGTCTCCTTCCACTGGTGTAGACGTGATTTTGGTGAAAGAATCGTGTTTGCCATGGTGTAATCGAAGTATCTGTTGCTTTCTCTGATAATAATGTCTATCAGGGTTCGTCAAAGAATAACTGGAAACATTCCAGTTCACTGGCATTGTTCCCAAGTGGACAAGATGGGCGTAATCCACTGTGACTTTCATCAAACTGATGGGGATTGGGAATAAAATTGTCAGCTTCCTGCCAATCCCAGGTGCGGTCTGCTGGTGGGTACTGGATATTTACAGGTGGTTGTGGGGGTTGTAGAAGTGGAGGTTGTGGTTGTGGGGGTTGGTGGGTGGGTGAGGTTGCCTTTGTTGTAACTGAGCTGAGTCAGCGGCGTGGGTGCCAGCATGGTCCACTGCTGGTGCCTCGCGCGCCACACCACCACCACCACTACCAGTTGCATGCACATTTCTCATACCAATTGCAACGCTATCATCATCATTTTCACTATCACTTCCTGTTGTACGCCCACGGGATGTACTCCGAGATGTACTCCTAACCCTTGGAAGAGCATATGGCACAGACGCTTCACTGGTGAATATTCCTCTTCACTCGCGCTACTGGAACTATTTCGAAGGGCTTGGAGTTCATAGTCACTATCAGTATCATCACCATTGCTCACATCTGAGTCTGGGACATTAGAAAATAGGAGTTTCCGCCTTCGTTCTGGTACAACTGGCCGTGAACAAGACGCCACAGCACCAGAGGTGGACGGCTGTGGGTCGTCGGGGTTTTCCTCACTTATACTGGTATTATGGTCACTATTTTCGGTCACAACCGCCTCAAAACCTTGAAAGTCACCTTCACTAACACCCCCATCACTGTTAGAACTGTCACTGATGAATAAAAGTGTCCCAATTCGCCGAGGAGTAAGGTGTTTCTTGCTGCGAGGCATGGTGAGAAAGGTGTACTGAAATGGTGTTCCCACAATGCACCACTGGGTGCCCGATTTTTTTCCTACTGCGCACACTGACCACACAGACCCATTCTCTCATCCCTAGGCCTACCAGCTGTTTCCCGCTTAATTTGAAGCCGCTAGAATTTACGCGTACTAGTACGGCACCAACCCCTGCTCGTAAAACGTACTAGTACGGCACCGACCCCGAAAGGGTTAATAAACCACATGTACAATAATTAAGAAATAAAATTATTTTCCACTGATGAGTAATTTGGCTTAACATTAATGCAATTATTTCAGTAAAATATGACAAATACATAATTTCAAAGCCGGCTGTTCCTGAACCTCCAGAAGTACATGTACCTACCTCAGTGTCTGAGTACCAGTGCCGGATTTACCTATAGAGTTGGCAGGCTGAAGCATGGAGCCTCAGAATCTAGGGGGCCTCCGGCCAAGGTGTATAATATTTTTGACACTGTCATAGGCTTTTCTTACACATGCTGTTATAACGCACTGTAGTCTCTTAACAACCCTTCAGTAATGTTCCTTGCATTCCATTTCAGAACAATAATGTCTTAAGCCAATAACTTGACATTATCATTGATTTCTGTATTGATTTTGACCTTCCAGGAAAGCAGTGAGAAAGATCAGTTGAAAACACAGCTGTGTGAGCATCAGCGGAGCCGCTGAGGACGTTGATGTTTTCATCAGTCAGGTTAGTAATAAAACTACGCTGGTTTGTACCGTCTTTTTTAAAGATAGAAAAAAACATACTCATTTTGCAAACGGTTTTTGGAAGCAGATTTGATTCAGATTTTGCAATATAATTGTCAATAAGAAAAAAAATGTCCGAATACTATACAGATAAAATATCATTTTTTTATTTTTCCTTCACTGAATTGGACCCCATTTTGTGAGAACGCCCCTTCATGTTTTCCTTTCTAATAACAGTTGAAGATTATTTTTTATTTTCAGAATCTAATCTGAGCATGAATAAAATAATAAAAGTGGTGTTAGGAAGCTCAAGAGAAAGAGACTTGAAAATGATATTGTAAAGAAAGAAAGACCAATCACAGCTTTCTTGCATCAGTCACTGACAGAGCAACAAGTGAAAAATTTGAATCTCCAATTAACGGCAGTTATCTTGGTCTTTTAGAACTATTAGAAAAATCTGATTCGTTTCTACTCGCTCATATCAACCAGTATGGAAATTCCAGATCGGGAAATCCCTCTTATATGTCAAAAACTGTGTGTGAGGAAATAATTCAACTCAGTTCAAAAAAATTAAGGTCGCATTTCTGGTTGAGGTGAAAAGGCCGGATATTTCAGGTTGTCAGTAGATTCCACCTCTGACATTTCACATGCAGATCAGTTGACTTTAATTATCAGATATTATCACCTGAAGACAGTTTACCAAGTGAGAGTTTTTAACTTTCCTTGAACTAAAACACCACTCAGGAGAAAGCATGACCGATTTAGTGTTGAAGTATCTCACTACTGTACTTGAAATTGACTTTAGAAAATGCCGAGAGCAGTGTAAATACAATGCTGCCAACATGGCTGGTAGGTACAACGGTATGCAGCCAAAAATCATCAAAAATATTGAAAGAATTATTCCATGCGCTGGTCACTTTACATTTGGTGGGCCGTTCGGTGTTGATTGCTGCCTTGATGCAGTGAACTATTTTGGCATTATCATATATTTTGTATCTTCTTTTCATCCTCCACAAGAAGATGGACAGTTTTAAAATAACTTTTGCAACCTCAGTCAAAAGTGCTTAAATATTAGTCAGATTTTAGGTGGGAGACACATGAAAAAACCAAAGAAGCTATTTTGAAACTTACAGTGCTATCACTGAGGCCTCAGTCATTTGTACTCTGATGTTAATGAGAAGGCTGATACCAGGCTTCAAACTATTAATCTTTTGCAGAAAATGGAAGAACTGAATTTGTGTTTATGCTTCATTTTTGGACCCGTGTCAAGGTCATTTTCACAAGGTCAGCAAAGCCATTCAGAAACCTGAACTGTTGATGAGTACTTGAGCACTTCGGATTTTTTAAAATAATAATAGAGAAGGTTTTGATGAGTTTTAGCAAGAAGCAAAAGCCAACTTACCAAATGTTAACTATAAAACTGTCACAAGGAGACAATTAGTAGGGAAACGGCAATGCAATGAGGGACGCAGCTGGTCCTGATGTCTTAGACCAACTCTTTCAAGAGATAAGTTTACAATAAAATTCTTATTCCTATACAAGATGCACAAATGTTTTCCTGTCTAGCTAATCTGACAGCATCTAAGCAAGAAATTCATCAAGGTGTTGAAGTGTTGATGGCAGCATAACCCAGATGTTGACCTGAAACTTACTGATGAACTTTTGCCTTTCACTTGGACGTGAGACAAAGTCATAGGCCTACAGAAGAACAGTTACTGTATCATTCAGGCCTTTATCAAATTATATACAAGGAAAAAATCAGATGACCTTCCTAATGTGGAAGCAATCTTGTGGTTATTTCTTAGCTTAATGGTCACTAACTGGTCGGGAGAGAGGTCTTTTCAAGATTAAATGAATTAAAAATTTATCAAGAGAGGTCATCCGCACTGAACATTCTATGCATTGAAAGTGACAAACTTAGACAAAAAAATTGATGAACTATTTGGATGATTTTCTATGTGGAAGACAAAAACAAATAATTTTTAGTCTTAAGTGTATTTGATGATTGTAGTTTCTTTATTGTTTAATATGTATTTTAAAATAATAAATGTATGTTGACTCTGAGCAGAGTAATATTTAGTGAAAGGATTCAGGAAACTGGTTATTGATTTAGCGGACTTGAGTCCTGGAAATGGGATGTACAATGCCTGCATTTTAAAGGAGGGGTCTGGGATAGTGACAGTTTGGAGGGACTAATCCTAAACTGAGGTTCCCTGACCAGCGCCGTACTGGTCGGACGTTGTTGCTCTGCCTCCTGGTGGCGACTTATCAAACCTCCTTGGTTTTCACAAGATGGCGGTTGCACAGACGTAGAGGAATACGTCTGTATTGACTTGTTGCAAGGAGCTATACCCCAGCAACGCGGAAGTTATCCTGTCCTTGTTTGAGAGACACTTTCGAACCCTAATGAAGATTTATTTGGGACTTTGAATGGGCGAGGATATTTGTTAAATCATGATCACCGGGGCTTACGAGACTGTTGTCAACAAATACCAGGGAAAAATGTATCAAGGTCAACGAGGACTAGAGGTACGCCTTCGTGATGTGTCAGCATATTATTTTGTGATAAGAATTTGTAAATACCATTTGGAGGCGACTGAGGGATGGAGGGTCTTCAGCCAGTTTGGGACCAAAATGTAGCCAATGAGGGTTGGTGGACCCAGGGTATATATGCAGGATGCCGGGAAAGGGTCTTATTCTCTCAAGATGAACCTGAGACGAAAATACGTCGTATGTTATCATGGAAGATTTCCGGACTCAGGTTTATGTGACATACCCTGGGCAGCAAAGGACATATCGCATCTGTGGGTCCACGGGGCATGTAGCGGCTATGTGTGACCAGCGCCGGGGACCCCGTCCTTATAATCAATGTGAGGAGACTCGTCGAGAAGAGGCGACTGAATCAATGGTGGCTGTGGACATGGAGACACCTGTAGCAGAGGAGGTGCTTCATATGACCGAGGTGTCAGAGAAATGGAGTGACATGGTTGAGGAGGCTGACTTGGGGGTCTTGAGTTTGATGAAGGCAATGAGGGATGTGGATGAGGATACATCTAAAGGTGTATTGGTGGAGTCTGCAGGGGAGGTGGATTTGGTTGAGGATTTGCAGGTCCCCAGTCTGGGGGATTTGCAGAGGCTGTTGGATAGCCCTATGTCAGAGGGTCTGATGCAACTGGAGGTTGGCATGGAGCCTGAGGTAGGGGGTTTGGTAGGTGACAGTGTTGAGAGGTCCACTGTGTCTGATCACCCATCGATGGTTGTGGCAGAAGTTGAGGTGCATCATGCATCTGGGGATAAAGATATGGAGTTTACGGGTGTGTCCCGTAAGAGGTCTAGTGGCACAGGGGACGATGATATCATCACTCCTGGCCAGCGGAGTTGCAAAAGGTTTGGTTGGTAGTGAAAGGTGCCAAGGAAGGGTTGAGGGGACAGGTGGGGGAAGGGGGCTGAGTCGGGGGAATAATAGTACAGCTACGACAGGAGTATCGGGTTCCTGAGGCAGAAAGGAAGCCCCGCTACAGAATTCAGGTGTTTAAATATGAACGTGAATGGCTCCGGGCGAGGTCAAGAGGAGATGGTAGAGGTGAAATTGAGACATATGAATGTTGATGTATGTATACTCCAGGAACATAATTTTCGGTGTGGTAGGGACTTGGTATTGAATGGGTATAAGTTATATACTAGGAGTTCTGAGCATTTAAAGGGTGGGGTGATGGTAGGGGTACTTGAGACCAGCCCCTTCACTTTGAAGGCATGGAAGAGGGGTGGCAGGATAGTCAGGGTGGACGGGAGTGGGTGACATTCAGGTGTGCTTCATCGGGTGTATATGCGGCGAGTAATAACCGGCAGGTGAAAGAGGATTTTGTTAGGAGGGATCTGGTTTATGTTTTGCCTGGTCTTCCCTTAATAACCATAATTGCGGGTGACTGGAATTGTGTGATTAGGGGGAGGGACGTTGAGCCTCGGGGAGCAGGGTGTATGTTGGGGGTTTTGCAGGAAGTATTGGGAGCGGTAGGGGTGGAGGATGTGGTACGGGGTGGTGGATGGGAAGTGGAACATACTTTTGTCAGAAACGGTTATGCGGCAAGGCTGGATCGGGTATATGTGTCATGGCTATACAGGTCGGCAGTGTAACTTGGTGGAAGTGGGATTCTCTGATCATAGGGTGTTTTGTAAATCTGGGATGGGTTGGGGCAGTCGCATATTTCCTGGTTATTGGAAATTAAATAAGGGTTTGTTGCAGGGCTTAGATCATAGGGAGGTTTTGCAGATTGGTGGAAAGGTTGTGTGGGGGGTAGTGGAATTGTTAATGTTGTGCAGTGGTGGACGGATAGAGCGAAGGTGGCTATTAAGGATTTTTACAGTAGCTGGGTAGGGAGGAGGCGAGGTTAAAGTAAGTAAGCAGCGTTATTTGGAATATCAGTTACAGGAATGTTATAAAGGGGAGGAGGTATCCCAGGGTGATATTGCGGACATACAGGGTCAATTGCGGATTTACAAAATGAGGTTTTTAATGCGATTAGGGTAGGGGGAGTGGAGGACGTCTTTGGGGTGATAAGCCCTCAGCAATGGTTTTGCAAAGATTTCAAAGGAGGAGAAAAGGATGAGATCATGCATTGACTGTGGATGAGGATTTGGAGGGTATAGGCGTGGTCAGGTAATACAACTGACGGAAGCTATGAATTGTTATGCAGATAAATGGTTTAAACAAAATTGCAAGAGGGGAATGTGATGGGGAGCACGAACAATTGTGTTGGAGGGCATAGAGCAGGGTTAGGGAATGAGCAAAGAGAATGTATGGAGGGACATTACTGAAGAAGAAGTTTGGCAGGCGGTGCAGGGACAACATTTGGGAAAGGCACCAGGGGTTGACGGAATCTCAGGGATTTTATGTGACTCATTGGGAAGTGTTGTGAGGGGTTTTGGTAGCTCTATTCAATGGTATGAAAACGTCAGGTTGTATGAGCGAGGATCAGCA
>WNWK01057393.1:0-10750 GCA_009830355.1 Cherax destructor
ACCCTGTTTTTTATTGTATAGTCAGTTGGAAAGGAAACCCTAGCCTAACTTTATAACTGTTGAGATTAGTGTGATTTTGCCTAAATCTAGCTTGCAATCAAGGTAAATGATAACTTGGTTAAATCTGCAACTGTTATAACTGTTAAATATTGCAGCTTGCCTACCTGTGGCTACCTTGCAATTCACTGTAAGTAATTAAATAAAAAAGTTTCCTACCCTGGCTTACTTGTAAATACTAAATAAACCCCCACAAGCTTAACTGGCCTACTTGGCCTGCCTGTAGATTACTGTAAATAGATTAAATTTACAAGCTTAACTAGCCTCTCTGGCCTGCCTGTAAATTACTGTAAATAAAAACTTCTGAGTAGTTAGCTTAACCTAGCCTGTCTAAGTCTTTGGGCCTGGTGTGTAAAACTATTTGATAATGCCTGGTACATTAACTGGGCTAATTAAGACTAATCTGTCTGCTTAACCTACTACCCCAAATCTCAGTTAAAAGGATATAAAAACTTTCTTGGGCTGCCTTTTTTAAAGCTAAATTTTTAAGGCCCCTGTTTGACACCTCTCACAACACTATAGTTGAGTTGAGCCAGCAACACTTAAGAGCATTTAGTCTATCTTTGCATTTTTTATTTAGTTGTGGTATAGTGGATTTTTAAAGTTTTCACCCCAAGATATCTGAAATTTTGCGGTAGCAAATTTTTTCACCCTGCGAATAGATGGGTGGGGGATGTGTTGCTTATTAATATCTTTGTTTTAAGGAAGATATTACGTGGCCTAGTCGATTACAAAATTCCTTGAACTTCATTAAAACGGTACTCATCTTTTTATCCCCTGTTGTATGGATCCTGATGTCATCAGCATTGCTTATAGCTATATGTTTGGTGGTGGTGGCATTTAGGAGGCATTAATCAGAATATTAAATAACTGGTACGGATCTCCTCCGTGCAAATTCTAGGACATTTCTTAGACTCACTTCAAGCCTTGTAAAGGACAGGATACTCTTTGACAGGTATCTATATCCAGCAGAGTATTCTCACCAATATTCATTTTGGCTAGTTCATGTAGTATAACAGTTCTGTTCGCGATATCAAACGCAGATTTTAGATTTGAGATACAGCGACTGACTGAGGAAAACAGGAGGATTCGTAGTAATCCTCCCTGTTGAAATCCTCAAGCCAAAAGGAACCTGACAGTGGCTAAAACACATGGGACAAAGTTAAGGATCAAGAGGACGGGTGGAGAGGTAGAAACAACGAAGACCCAGGAGAATGTTGTGGAAACATCGACCCATTCTCCGTGCTACCCGATGAATGTGAGTCGACTTCGGGAGCGTCGACAAACGACACCAAGGAAGGTAAAAACATTGTTGTTGTGGGGATAGTCAGGTTAGGTACATGGATAGGGCTTTCTGTTTGATTGATAGGAGTAGGAGACAGAGGGTTTGCTTTCCTGGGGCTGGGATGGAGGATATGTTAGCCGTCTGGACGACATCATGAGAGGTAATGGGAGCAATCCTATTATCTGTCTCAGTGCTGGAGGCAACGATGTTGGCAGACGTAGGAGTGAGGACCTGCACTTCAGGAGTTTAGGTCAGCAATAGACATAATTAGGAAGAAGGGTGGGAACCCTGTCATATGTGGTATTTTGCCAAGGAGAGGAGTTGGAAATGAATGGCTTGTCAGGGCAATTGGTGTCAATTGCTGGCTGGACAAATACTGTAGGAAAATTCAGTAACATTCATTGACAACTGGGACCTCTTCTATGGCAGAAATGACATGTATGCCAGGGATGGGTTCACTTATCCAGGTCTGGGGTGGGGGCACTGGCAACTGCAGTGGAGGGAGCTGTTAGGGCTTTAAACTAGAAATAGTTAGTGGTATGGGTTTTGGGGGAAAACAGAGAAGTCCCAGTGTAGTAATATTATAATTTCTAGGAGAACTAGTAATAGGCAGAATAAGGTGGATAGTGGAAATCTAGTGACACTAGATGACAAGGACAGTAATAGGTATAGTGGAAAAACAGAGATGAGCAGGAAGGGTAAAGAGAAAGGAGGGTCTTTAAATATATATTATACCAATAGTCGTAGTGCTAGGAATAAGATGGACGAGTTGAGATTAGTTGCAAGTCGGGTAATATTGATGTTTTTGCAATAACTGAGACATGGTTTAATATGAAAAAAATCGGACTTGCCTGCCGAATGTCCATTCAGGGTTTTAAATTGTTCCAAGTAGACAGAAGTATCGGGAAGGGGGGGGTGGCACTCTATGTCCGTGATCATTTAAATTGTTGCATAAAAACGGTATAAAGTCTGAATTAACACATACAGAGTCTGTCTGGATAGAATTTTCAGAGGGTGTGAAAAATTGATTTTAGGCGTGATTTACCGTCCTCCAAACTTAGATGGGAACAAGGAGCTACTTTGGGAGGAAATTGTTAAGGCCACAAGGCACGATAACGTAGTAATTCTGGGGACTTCTTTAGTCAGATTGATTGGAATTTCTTGACAGGGAATTTAGAATCTAACGACTTTTTAAAGTAGTTCAGGATTGCTTTTGAAGCAGTTTGTAACAGAACCTACGGGAAATAACCTACTTGACTTGGTTCTGGCAAGCAAGGAAACCCTTGTTAATAATTTAGAAATTACAGAGGAACTCGCTCAAGCTACCACAAGTCAATTACCTTTAGCATTGAATGGATGTATGATAGTAGGGATAATTCAGTAACGGTCCCAGATTTTCCAGCAGATTATAATGGACTTAGAGAACACTTATCAACTGTGGACTGGGTGAAAGAGATATCAATATGACAGTTTTCTTAACACTATACAGGCTGCCCAAAGAACATTTATCCAGTATAAAGAAATTAGATCAAGTAAAAATGACCCAAAATGGATGAAAAATAGGCTCAAATATCTTTTAGGGCAGAAGAAAGGAATTTATAGGCATAAAAAGAGGTGAGGTCATCTTATAAATCAGTATACTGACATTAAGAGGACGTTAAAAAGGGAATAAGAAAAGCTAAAGCGGACTAAATTAAAGTTGCTGGATTCAAAACTAACCCAAAAAGTTTTTTCCAGGTTTATAGAACAAAAGTTAGGGATAAGATAGGTCCCTAAAAAAAACTTTGGGCATCTTACTGACAAGGAGAATGATATGTGCTCTATTTTTAATAATTATTTTCTCTCGGTTTTCACACAGGAAGACATTAATAATATCCCAGTAATTAATTTTTAGAGGCCCAGGAAGAAGATAAATTATGTAATATCACAGTCACTAGCGAAATGGTTATGAAACAACTAGACCGACTGAAACAAAATAAATCGCGGGTCCTATTGAGCTTTTTGCAAGGGTTCTTAAGGAATGCAAAATGGAACTCTGTGAACCCTTAAGTAACATTTTTAATTTATCTCTTCAAACAGGTGTAGTGTCTGATATGTGGAAGATGGCTAATGTAATTCCTATTATTAAAGCAGGGAACAAGTCACTACCGTCAAATTACCGCCCAATAAGCCTGACCTCAATTGTAGCAAATTACTAGAAGTCAATTATAGCTGATATTATTAGAAGCCATCTAGATAACCATAATTTGATTAATGATACTCATGGATTCACGAGGGGCCGTTCCTGCCTATCTAATTTATTAACCTTCTTCACTAAAGCTTTTGAGGCTGTGATCACGATAAAGAATTCGATATTGTTTATTTAGACTTTAGTAAGGCTTTTGATAGAGTACCGCACCAGAGACTGTTAAAAAGTGGCAGCTCATGGCATTGGGGAAAAGTGCTGTCATGGATCGAGTCATGGCTCACCATAGGAAGCAGAGAGTGTGCATAAATGGGGTTAAATCCGAATGGGGACTTGTAACAAGTGGTGTTCCACAGGGATCAGTCTTAGGCCCATTGTTATTTATAATATTTTCAACGACCTTGACAAGGGAATTACTAGTGATATGAGCAAATTCGCCGACGACATAGATGTCATAGAACTTCAGGAAGATTTAGACAAACTTAATTCGTGGTCAGAAAAGTGGCAGATGCAGTTCAATGTAGATAAATGCAAGGTTCTGAAGCTCGGGGTCCATAACAAGCACTTATAAGTTAAATAACGTAGAACTTAGCCATACAGATTGCGAGAAGGACTTGGGGGTGATGGTCAGCAGCAACCTTAAACCAAGACAGCAATGCCTAAGCATACGTAATAAGTCAAATAGATTACTGGGATTTATATCAAAAGTGTTAGCAACAGAAGTCCAGAGGTTATATTACAGCTTTATACATCATTAGTAAGGCCTCACCTAGATTACCAGCTCAGTTTTGGTCTCCATATTACAGAATGGACATAAATTCGTTAGAAAACATTCAGCGTAGAATGACTAAATTAATACATAGCATTAGAAATCTTCCTTACGAAGAAAGATTGAAGACCCTTAAATTACATTCACTTGTAAGACGTAGAATGAGGGAGACATGATCGAGGTATACAAGTGGAAAATGGGTATTAACAAGGGGATATAAATAAGGTCTTGAGGATATCTCTCAAAGAGAACCCGCAATAATGGATTCAAGTTAGATAAGTTTAGATTTAGAAAGGATATAGGAAAGTATTGGTTTGGAAATAGGGTAGTTGATGAGTGGAACAGTCTGCCTAGTAGGTTATTGAAGCTAGGACCTTGGGTAGTTTCAAATTTAGGTTGGATAAATTCATGAGTGAGAGGGGTTGGATTTGAGTGGGACTCGCAAATGAGTGAATGGAATTGTCAAAGCTTATTTCTTGGGTAGCATTGAAAATTGGATTGAACACGTGTTCTGTTAGTGGGACGGATTGTGAAGGACCCTCCTAGTATGGGCCAACAGGCCTGCTGCAGTGTTCCTCCTTTCTTATGTTCTTATGTTCTTAAATGTGGTAAAACTAGTAGAGGTGTGTGCGGTGAGAAAGATGGAAATACGTTCTGCCACTTTTACCTTTCATGAACCCATAGAGGGAGGAGAGTTGATGTCTGATTCTATAGTACAGTCTGTTAAGTATCATTCTTTCAAAATTTTACAAAGACAACTAGTTAAGGAGATCGGTCTAAATGTATCAGGCTGTTGGGGGCTTAGGGATAGGCACAATGAGACTATTGGTCAGGAAGTAGGAAGAACTCCCTCAATGTAACTGGTATTATACAGTGCCAGCAAAGGATTATCAGGCACGTGCCTTAGAGTTCTGAGAATATCATAGGTTATACCATCCTCCAGGAGCAGTTGATCGACCTTTAGTTAATGCGTGATCTAATTCATACTCTGTGAAGGCAATCCTCTCATCAATATTTTGGCTCTAAAATTAATCAGTTTCAACATTTCTTCAGAAGCACTCTCTAAGTTTTTTCTAATATGGGATGGCAGGTTTTCATGTCTGGAGATTTTGCTTTTTCAAGTGGAAAGGAATGAGCAACATTGCCACTCTTTTTCCTGGTTATTTTATTTATACCTTTCCATGCCAGACTTAAAGGGGTAGACCTATTTAATCCACTAACGAATTGTTCCCATTCCTGTTGCCTAAGTTCTTGCTTTCTTTTTCTTGCATTTGTTAGTGCAGCTTGGAACGTTCTGAGAAGGTCTGGGGTTCTACACTCATGGTATGCTTTACCAATCCTCCTAGCTGCATGTGTTAGATTGCGTAGCTGTGGGTCATTACAGTATTTACATTGTTTTTTATTGTCATTTCTAGTGGAAGGTTTATGTTTTATTTTCCTGCCCACTTGATCTGTGAGTACAGTCTCAATAGTAGTAACTAGATCATCATTGAATTTTTGTGTGCCAGTGGGCTCGTAATTCTTATACCATTGATCCAAGTGGTTAATAAAGTTATCTCTGTGTTCTGGGTTGAGAATAAGTTTCCTCCCTCTGTATTTAGCTCCTTGGTTGCTTGAGATATGATCTAGATTGACAGTTGTTGTGAGTCTTGGGAAGTGATCAGATAGAAGATCATCAACTATGACAGAGTCATGCATCGTATATGATGTATTAAATCCAAGGCACAGATCTAGAATGCCACCATATATGTGAGTGGGCTCAATAGTGCCTACAATACGAACATTATCATGCTCATTTAGAAATTTCACTAGTTTAGTTCCATTGGTGTTTGTTATAGACCCACCAATATTCTTATGTCTGGCATTAAAGTCTCCAAGTATGAGGGTAGGTTCCCTATTGATGCGATCTGGTAAAGCATCAGGTCGAAGCTGGTTCGCTAGGGCATAGAGATTAAAAATGTTTATGGAAAAATCTCCTGCGTATACTCTAACACCATGATACTGCATGTTTACTCGACTCTGCAGGGTAAGGAGTGAATGTGGCAAGTTCTTTCTGACATACATCACACAACAGTTGGTTGACCTTACGTTATAAGCTGCATATCCAGACAACTTTGGTTGAGGTACTCCTTCTTTCAGTCTACATTCCTGAAAACAGATGACATCAATATTCTTGGTTGCACTAATATGATATAAGTCAGGCAACCGCTTCCTGATGGAAGCAATGTTCCATGAAAAAAATTGTAATCTATCCATTGTAGTGAGTTATTACAATCTCTTGTTCATAAGATGGTAAGACTATTATGCTTTGCCTACAGTGTGCAGACACTTAAGAGCAAATAGCATAGTTTGTACGTGTTTATCTTCAGAACATTTTTTTCTTTATACATTTTTTTCAGCATTTTGGCAGCCAGTTCAAAGGCAAGTTTTGAAGCCAAGAGTCATGGGCTTCTTTCTTACAAATTGCTTGAAATTGAACCGAGATTGTTGATGCACTTTTGACATCATCAACGTACTCAGGAGTATCATCTTGACTACATATATTTATTAAACATGTCAGCATCTGTTCAAGATGCTCAATTTTTTTCTGCAAGTTTGTTATGATTTGAGGAAGGTCAGGCGAAACAAAGCCTCTCCAGAGGAAGGCACTTCTGAGTTAGTTCTTTCTCTAACACCTATCACCTTAACAGGTACCTTGGTTAAATCAGTGTTCTTTGTTGGTGCCTGTGACATCACTACCCCATCATTCATTGTGGGTGGGTCCTGTGCATCTAACTCATCTCCAGCTTCCAGGGGGGTTACATGTGTAGTGTCCGTCTGACTGTTGGAGATGTGTGTATTGGGAGGAGTAACATGCTTATCCCCAAATTCAGGTGGAGGCATAGGTATGGGAGGTGAACTATCAGTAGTTCCACATGTGCTAGCAGGGTTGGCTAGCTACTCCACAATTGGTGTGTGTGATGGCACTCTGGTATCACCAGAATCATTTGCAGGGAGGTTGGACTCGTCCACACTTTGCAGAGGTTCAGTCTCAAATCTGGTTGTGGTAGACTGGATGGCCTCGTCCTCAAATGACATTAAAGGACTGTTGTCCTTCTCCGAGCGCTGGAAGTCAGGGCTCGATACGACGTACACTGTCAGTGGCCCTATAAACCCAACAACAACACTTGTTGTTCCTGGTGGCTGTGATAAAGTCAACAATAAACAGTGTTTGTGGCGTCTAACACAGGTGAGTGACACCTACCTTTATTACAATACAACATTCATGTGCTAGATGATACATAGAGAGAGTTTGAGCCATGAAATATAATGTATTAAGACGACGAGGCGCCAGACATGATCATGTCTGTCTTGTTGAGTGTGTGAGGTGTTAGGTGCTCAGGTGTTAGGTGCTCAGGTGTTGAGTGTGTGAGGTGTTAGGTGGTCAGGTGTTGAGTGTGTGAGGTGTTAGGTGCTCAGGTGTTGAGTGTGTGAGGTGTTAGGTGCTCAGGTGTTGAGTGTTAGGTGCTCAGGTGTTGAGTGTGTGAGGTGTTAGGTGTTCAGGTGTTGAGTGTGTGAGGTGTTAGGTGCTCGGGGAGCGGCAAGTGTTAGGTGGTGAGGCAGCAGCAGGTGTTAGGTGGTCAGTCAGCAGCAGGTGTTAGGTGGTGAGGCAGCAGCAGGTGATAGGTGGTCAGGCAGCAGCAGGTGTTAGGTGGTGAGGCAGCAGCAGGTGTTAGGTGGTGAGGCAGCAGCAGGTGTTAGGTGGTGAGGCAGCAGCAGGTGTTAGGTGGTGAGGCAGCAGAAGGTGTTAGATGGTGAGGCAGCAGCAGGTGTTAGGTGGTGAGGCAGCAGCAGGTTTAAGTTAAGGTTTATGTTAGATAATAAACAATATTGTTGGCAGAACATTCATATACATTATTTAACCAAGAATAACCCAATAAGTTAGTAAATTTATTTAGCTACAAGTACACATAAATTATCATACATAGTAACATTAACCGCCAGAGTAACACAAAAAACTCAAAGTGACTTAATTGTGCTCCTTGTAATATCTTATTATTTAAACCTTAAAACAAAGTAACTCAACTGTGTTAAAATCAGTTAAGATAAGATTTTGTTAGGATTTTTAACCTCGGAGGGTTAGCCACCCAGTATAACCAAGAAAGGCAGTGTGTCATCGAGGGACTGTCTGTCTTATTTCCATTGTGGTCCTCAATATTGTCTCCCAGGATGCGACTAACACCCAGGTACCTACTTGCTAGGTGAACAGAACAGGTGTAAGGAAACGCGTCTAAAGTTTTCACCCCTCGGGAATCGAACGCGGACTCTTGGCGTGTGAAGCAAGAGCTTTGCCAGCCAGGCCACGGTTCCAAGTTATGTGCACCAGGCCGCTGGGGCGTTGATCTCTGGAAAACCCTCCAGGTAGACTCCAGGTAGACCCGAGGCCTGGCATGGATAAAAACTTTAGGGGTGTTTCCTTACACCTGGTGTCCCATTCACCTAGCAAGCAAGTAGGTACCTGGGTGTTAGTGGACTGTTGTGAGTGGCATCCTGGGGGACAAGATTGAGGCCCACAATGGAAATAAGACAGACAGTCCCTCGATGACACACTGACTTTCTTGGGTTATCCTGGGTGGCTAACCCTCTGGGTTTAAAAATCTCAACAAAATCGTACCCTAAGGTAAACTGAGTTACTTACATTAACTTTAGAGATAGAGAGGATCAACTTAAAATAATAGGTACTATGTATCGTTACAGGTACTAATAATTTACCTAGTCTCATGTAATTTGATAAATTTTTAATTTTGGGAAAAGGTTCAGTTAGTATACATGGTATTCGTTTCGATAAATTCCCCTTTGTAATTTATTTGAACAGCATTCTGAAATTTGTAAAAATTCGGTTAAAGGCCCTAGTCTATTTTATATTATTATTATGGGGATAATTACTTGTAATGGCATTGAACACTTTTGGGAACAAAAAATGAATTCAAAGTTGAGAATAGGTTACCATATTAAATATGGTTACCATATTGCTACCACATTAACAATATGGTACAATATCACTGCCATATTAACAATATAAGAATTTTCTTCAATGGTGCCCTGTGGCCTGATGGCAAAAGCTCTAACTTCACATGGTGAGGATCCTGGTTCGATTCTAGGAACTAAAAAGATATCCAGAAAAGAACAATCAAACTAACAAAACCAGATTAACCCTTACTCCCACCTACTGAAACAGCAAACAGAGTCAATGTTTTCTTCTCCACCATAGGAAAAAAGCTAGCAAGCAAAATGCCAAGTTCAAACACTCCACCTAACGACTACCTCACTGGCACCTACCCAAATACGTACATCATTCTTAGCTCCGACCAACCCAACAGAAGTCTCACTTGTTATCAACACATTAAAAAATAAGGCATATCAAAATAACTTACCACATTTTATATACAAAAAAGCTTCTCAAGTACTATCACCAATTATTGCAACACTCTTTAACAAATCCTCAAATCCTCCACCTTCCCATCAATTTCTCAAAATAGCAGGGTTACCCATACATAAAGGAGGAGATCAAACAGACCTGAATAACTATAGGCCAATATCTAACTTACCCCTTCTCTCCAAAATCTTTGAAAAATTAATTCATAGGCAGATCTCTTCCGTACCTCATCTCCCCCACATACTCAACCCCTGTCAGTTTGGTTTCAGGCCTAATAAAAACACAAATGATGCTATTATACACATGCTAGAAATAATATACACCGCTCTTGAGAAAAAGAAGTCCCACTGGGAATCTTCACTTGATTTACGTAAAGCTTTAATTGACTATGATTTTGTTACACTTTAAATTATCCACTATGGTATAAGAGGGCACTCCCTCAACTACCTAAAGTCATACCTTAGTGACAGAAGCCAATATGTGTACACAAATGGTAGTTGACAAACAATTACAGTTGGTGTCCTGCAGGGAAGTGTTCTTGGCCCACTTCTCTTTCTCATTTACATAAACACCTATCAAATGCATCTCAACTACTCAAACCCATACTATTTACGAGAATCATCGCCTTCTCACCCATGCCCAGTCATACTAGCCAACACTGTAAATGCTGAATTACAGAAAATATCTACCTGGATATGACTAACAAGCTTACTCTCAATATTGATAAAACCTATTTCATTCAGTTTGGGAACAGAGCTACAAATGTTCCATTAACATAATGATAAACGGATCACTTGTCACAAAACTCACAGAGGGAAAATTCTAAAGAATCCACCTTGACAGTGGCCTCAAATTTCAGACACATATCAACAAATTTCAAGAAAGTCTCAAAGACCGTAGGAATACTATCCCAAAATAAGGTGCTATGTTCCACAACCAGTCTCCTTTCCCTGTATATCACTCATTTACCCTATCTCACATGGAATCTTAATGGGTCTTATTACAATAAACACAATTTCCACTAAACATCATTACCTG
>WNWK01057394.1:0-10749 GCA_009830355.1 Cherax destructor
TGTCTGCCTTGTTTATTCTGGACCCTATTTTGAAATTGGCATCGTTTGAAATTTGTGTGAAATTGGCCAAATTGCCATTTTCTGACCACTATTTTGGGTAGTTGAAATTGGTAAATAGGCGGTTATATATACTCAATCGATGAAGAAATGGAGTTGGGTGAAATAGCTATAATTTTAGTAGACTGAAACATTGGAATTTGCCGAAAATAGGGGTCAAAGTGGGCGAAATCGCCGATCAAATTTCATAATTTTGGCGTTATGATGGAAATAGATTCTCTATCATTCCATAAAATTTTTTTTCCCAAAAAATTCGACCCCAGAACAGGTTTCCTAGAAGGCCTGTCGACCCCCAAAGGGTTAAGTACGAAATTTGGGGTTCCACTGTACATTAAAATAGTAATTTCAATGGACTAATAGAGAGGGACCCAGGACACTGCCCTGAAGCATCCTTGAGTTGTTCACATGTAGGTGTTGTTGGGTAAAACTTCATGAGAGCATCTCTGATTCCATAATGTTCAAATTTTGAGCACCCTCAAGGGAGGTTCCTTGATGCTGGTGAGGGGCTCTTGATCTAGGAATTGGATCTGTGCTCCGATTCCCTGAATTAAGCCTGAATACCTTCCCGTCCCCCACAGGCGCTGCATAATCCTACGGGTTTAGCGCTCCCCTTGATCATAATAATAATAATAATCTAATTTGAGCAGAAGAATGTTTTGGACTACTACATGAAAGGCTTTCTTTTGGATATTCATTACTTAATAGAGATGAACAGATTCTTCTTTCAACAAACTGGCTGTATCCCATCGAAGCAGGGCGCCCCAAAAAAGAAAAACAAGTTTCTCTTTTTAACTTTTAGTAATGCATACAGGAGAAGGGGTTACTAGCCCTTGGTCCCAGCATTTTGGTCCTCTTCGACACCCATGGCTTATGGAAGAAGAGTTCTGTTCCACTTCCCCATGGAGATAAGAGGAAATAAACAAGAGCAAGAACTAGTAAGAAAATAGAAGAAAACCCAGAGGGGTGTGTATATATGTATATGCTTGTACAGTGGAACCTTGGTTTCGTGATTAATTCATTCCAGAAAGTCTGATGAAAACGAATTGTACGAAAACTGAAGCAATACAGTGGACCCCGACTTTCGGTCGGTCTGAGTATCAGTCAATTCGAGTTTCGATGGATGGCTTTTTTCAGTCCAATTTTCCCCCGCCAACCGGTCATTTCCCTGACTATTGGTCCGGGTACCAGACCTGTCCGCCTCGCCGCACAGGTGTCGTGAGCCAGTCTAGCATTGTTTACCATTGAGAGAACATTACCCAGTGCGCTCATTCAAACATTTCACAATAAATTTATTGTGTTTATTGCTGGTTTAGTGATTGTCACTGTGAAATAAGTCACCATGGGTCCAAAGAAGCTTCACAAGTCGATAAAGGCTATAGCACCAGCCAGCGATAAAGTGTAGCAAGTAAGTTAAGCAATTAAGTGATAGAAAATGATGACATGAAACTTAACTCCTACATTGTTATTTGAGGAATATAGGAACACTGGCAAGAGCACCGTCCTCTGTAACCATCTCCTCCAAGGTAAGTGTAAATATTTCTTATTTATATAAGTGTAAATATTTCTT
Organism: Cherax destructor; assembly: GCA_009830355.1. NCBI lineage: Eukaryota > Metazoa > Arthropoda > Malacostraca > Decapoda > Parastacidae > Cherax > Cherax destructor. The sequence continues at coordinate 1,625 of WNWK01057394.1, forward strand.
ATTTATAAATTATGTACATTGTTTGTGTGAATAGTGGTGATGGCCTGCCGCCGACCACCACGACGGCTTATGGTCAGTGGCCCTTATAAACCCAACAACACACTACCACCAGTCCTTACACTCGTAATGACATGTTTTATTCATTCTAGAGTTTATATCATGTTTCTATGTTATTAATATTGTTTATTATGTCATATTAGATGAATTGTGCTAGATAAATAAGCTGTAGAGTTGATATTATTGTGATATTGAAGGACTATCTTGTCCTGCCTCCAAACAAACTCTCCTGCCTCTCTCATACACCAACAAGAGTCTTCAATAAAGGTAAAACTGATTTAACTGTTCATTTATCAATTAAAATTAGTGCTTTATATTTATTTCTCATTGTTTTCTGTATGTAAAACTATAGTATTTATTCTTTAAAAAAATGAATTTTTTGTGAATATTTTTGGGTGGAAACGGATTAATTGTACAGTCATACCTCGGTTAACGATATTAATCGGTCAGAGTGGGCATTTCTGTAACCGAATTAATCTTTATCCGAATCAATTTTCCCCATAAGAAATAATTGAAATAAAATTAATCCGTTCCAGACTTCCAAAAGTAGTAAAATAAAATATTTTTTAGAACTTTTTGACATTAAATAATACACAATTTAATGAACATTAAAGAAATACATGTAAATATAGTACAATAACATGTCACTTATATTTATTGAAGAGTTGTTGATGTGTGGAGGACGGGAGGAGGGGATAGGATGGAGTATAGTATGCTAGTGTTTGGAAGAGGAATCCCCTTCCATTAACACTGCAGGTACCAAGTTCTTTTCTGGGGTTACTTCCCTTTTTCTTTTAATGCCACTAGGACCAGGTTGAGAGTCACTGGACCCCTCTCTAACCAAAAATCTGTCCAGGGAGCTCTGTGTCTGGCGATTCTTTAACACATCCCTGAAATGACACACCACTGTGTCATTGTACAGATTGCCACAGGCCTGCAACAGCATGGTTAGGGTGATAGTCACCCATAAAGCCTTGCACATCAGTCCATTTGGCACAGATCTCCCTAATCCTTGAAGAAGGCACCTTCTTCCATCTCTGTTCCACCTCCTCCTCCTCTGAACCATTGTCCTGACCTGTGGTCTCTTGTTGCAGTTGCTGTTGAAGCTCTTGCAGATCTTCAGTGGTTAGCTCTTCCTTGTGCTCCTCCACCAACTGTTCCACATCCTCACTACTCACCTCCAACCCCATGGACTTGCCCAGTTCCACAATTTCTTCCACAACAGGCTCAGGCTCAGGCTCAGGCTCAGGGTTCTGAGGCTCAGCCCCAAAACCTTCAAAATCCCTCTCTAGGACACAGTCTGGCCACAATTTTCTCCAGGCAGAGTTCAAAGTCCTGGTAGTCACTCCCTCCCAAGCCTTACCTATAAGGTTTACACAATGCAGGATATGGAAATGGTTTTTCCAAAAGTCTCTTAGGATTATATTCATGTCTGTGGTCACATCAAAGCACTTTTGAAACATTGCTTTGGTGTAGAGTTTTTTAAAGTTGGAAATGACCTGCTGGTCCATGGGCTGGAGGAGAGGAATGGTATTAGGGGGTAAGAACTTCACTTTGATGAATTTAAAAGTCCTCCACAATTTTCTCTACCAAGTTTGGAGGATGACAAGGAGCATTGTCCATTATCAGGAGGCACTTAAGTGGGAAATTATTTTCCTGGAGATATTTCTTCACACTGGGGCCAAACACGCCATTGAACCACTCTAAGAAAATGTCCTTTGTGACCCATGCCTTTTTGTTAGACTTCCACATCACACATAAGTTAGACTTGGTGATACACTCGGGGATTTTCAAAAAGATACACCAGTAAAGGCTTCACTTTGCAATCACCACTGGCATTAGCACAAAGCATCAAAGTTAGCCTGTCTTTCATAGGCTTTTGTCCTGGCTGTGCCTTTTCCTCATGAGTAATGAAGGTCCTGTTGGGCATTTTCTTCCAAAACAGGCCTGTTTCATCACAATTAAACACTTGTTGGGGGAGGAATTGTTCAGCCTCTATATACTCCTGGAATTCAGGCACATATTTTTCAGCCACACTTTTGTCACAACTGGCTGCCTCACCATGTCTCACAACACTATGTATGCCACTTCGATTCTTAAATTTGTAAAACCAGCCTCTGCTGGCTTTAAATTCGCTCACTTCAGCACTCGTTGCAGGCATTTTCTTAACATCATCATGCAACTGCCTTGCTTTTTCACATATTGTTGCCTGTGAAACAGTATCTGCTGCTAACTGTTTCTCGTTGATCCACACCAACAACAAATTTTCCACATCTTCCAGCACTTGCGATCTCTGTTTTGTGATCACATATGCACCTTTCGCAACAACAGCTTCCTTGATTTTACGTGTATTTCCCTTGGCCACAATGGTAGCAATGGTAGAATAGGCTTTACCATACAGCCTGGCCAGCTCAGTCATATGCACTCCACTTTCATATTTTGCTATTATCTCCTTCTTCAGTTCTACTGTATTTCTGAGCCTCTTTGCCACAGGCTTAGCACTAGGAGCTTTCCTTGGACCCATGGTAGCTTATTTAGCAGTTGCAAGCACTAAAAACAGTGGAATAATGACAATATACTGGTATGAATGCGTGGGTGGAGTGGGTGGTGGTCACTCTCGCTTGTAAACAATAGCACACTGACGCTCCCTGGAGTGCCTGCACAGCTGGGTGCCACGCGGACGCGTCCGGGACAAATATCGTAAACCGAAGCAAACATCGTTAACGGAGTCACTATTTTGACGTAAAAATGTATCGCTAACCGAATTTAAAGCTATCCGACGCCATCGTTAACTGAGGTATGACTGTATTTACATTATTTCTTATGGGAAATAAGGGTTTGACTTTCGAACAGTTCGAGTTAAGGTCTAGCTCCTGGAACGGATTATGACCGAACCTCTGGGGTCCACTGTATCTCCCATAAGAAATAATGTAAATCCAATTAATCTATTCCAGACACCCAAAAATGTTAACAAAAAATACATTTTATAGAAAATAACTATAGTTTTACATACAGAAAAAATGAGAAATAAACATAAATGACTATTGAAATGGATAAATGAACATTTAACATCACTTTTACCTTTATTGAAGATTTGTTGGCGTATGGAACATGGTGAGGAGGGGAGAGGGAGGAGAGGTAATTGTTTGGAAGGGAAATCCCCTTCTATAAGGACTAAAGGTATCAAGACCCTATCTGGGGTTACTTCCCTTCTTTGTCTTTTACTGGCACTAGGACCAGCTTGAGAGTCACTGCACTCGTTCCAGGCATTTTCTTCACGAGATCCGCATGCAGCTGCCTTGCCTTTTCGCAAATTATCGACTCCAAAACACTATATCCTGCTAACTGTTTTTCGTTGATCCACACCAACAACAACAACTTCTCAACATCTTCGATTGTTTGCGATCTCTGTTTCATTAGCACATTTACCCCTTTAGCAACATCAGCTTCCTTGATTTCTTTTTTTTTTTTTTTTTTTTTGCCAGGATGGAACCAATCTTTGATGTGGATTTCCTGTACATCCTGGCGAGATTGGCCACCCGTACACGACTTTCGTACTTAGCTACGACTTTTTTTTTAATTCTAGTGTGTTTCTCGCCTTCTTTATCAAAAGGCTGGCACTCAGAACTTTCTTTGGCCCCATGGTGGCTTATTTAGCATTCGCACTCAATAAACAAGCACAAAAAACAATGGATTATTATGAAATGTTTCAGCTGAACACGCGGGGTGATGCTCATTCAACGATAAACAAAGGCAGATTGAATCACTCGGCACTTGAGTGGCTGAGTGACGTGGGCAGGCAGGCGGACCCATTCGGTACGGACTATTGTCAGCTTTACAAAAACTGAGGTGATGTATGAAACTGGAACAAAATTTACAAAAACTGAGGTGATGTATGAAACTGGAACAAAATTTTGACGGAAAAAGTTGTCAAAAACCGAATCCTACGAAAACTGGGGCGTACGAAAACCGAGGTTCCACTGTACATGCATGTGTAGTGTGACCTAAGTGTAAGTAGAAGTAGCAAGACGTACCTGAAATCTTGCATGTTAATGAGACAGAAAGAAGACACCAGCAATCCTACCATCATGTAAAACAGTTACAGGCTTTTGTTTTACACTCACTTGGCAGAACGGTAGTACCTCCCAGGGTGGTTGCTATCTATCAACTTACTACTATAATGAGCAGATTATATTAATCAAATAATAACATCATTTGAAACATGTTATTTCAGTTTGGTAACACTATCAAATACTAAAACAATGTCCTAATGTTTGCAAATTAAAGCTAAAATATGAGTAATTCATGGGTATATACTCTATGTACATAGGGAATTTTTATGTCCATATAAATTTTTTTGCTTGCTATTTCATGTTTAAGGTAGAATTATATTATGAGATAATGTTTTCCCACCAGTATGAAGAAGGAGAGAGTATTGCCATGAACTCAACCCCAAACAGAGGTAGCACACAATCTACTGAAGGTACACCACGTCCTAAACCAAGTCTTCAGGTTAGTGTTATGTTGTAACTTGGCCAAACTTAATGCAATATTTATACCATAAATGTTGAATTATGTAGTGAATTTTGTAGTGTATTTGGTTGTGATATACAGTAATATTGTTTTAGTGCACCTTATGATGTTGGAGCAGTTTTTATAAGAGTATTGAACTGTGTATGATATGTCTTTTTTTAGGTGACGTATGTGTAAGAATTCATCTTTTGGAGTTCAGCCTATTATTCTCTGCCAGGTAGAGAATAGTTCATTTAGTGTACTTAGAGAATGTGTTACCTCCCTATATTTAGCCATTTGGACAAAGGTTTAAAGGTGTATTTCCCAAGCTTGCTTCTTGATATTGTTCCTAGTTTCCATAAAAACCTTAATTAGTTTACCATAGTTGATTAGCAATGTGATTTATTTTTAACTTTACTGTTTTCAGTGATCCTTACGACAAGCCTTTACTAACATCTTTCAAGACAGTTTTATAAAGATTTATCAATAAAACTACAGTATAGAAATACTGTACTGTATTTCAATAATGTCACAGGAGGTCTGTTACTTTCAAATTCCCTAAGTTACAGCATCTGCATATACCAACAAGGCATTTAGGAACTAATTAAAATTTTCAAATTACCAAGCTGTGTAACAAACTTGTATAAAACTTAACCTTCCTCAGTACTGTTGCTTCCTGAAATTGTAGGAGGCGTACAGGGCCTGAGGAATGGAAGGCAATAAGATTCAGTCTACAGATGGGAATGGTAGCTCCAGTTCCTTAGATTATGAGCCTTTACAGTTAAAAAAATAAAAGTAATGCAATTTGTAAGTTGGGTGACCTCTTGTTTATAAATTATTGTGATGAAAGTAATATAATGTCAGTGATAAGTGTATAATAATAAATACCCAAGTTAACATAGAAACTTTCTAGATAATTAATATTCAGTATTTTAAATGTCAAATTTGTTAAAAGCATCTATCTTACAAATGTATACACAGAGAGAGAAGAGTGCAGGGAGGAAAAAGAAAGGAAGATGTAGACTGCAGGACAGGTTCACAGCCTGCTCAGAGATTCACTATTCACTCCACATTTTCTTGTATAGCTAACATTCATGTACCTGTTATTGTAAGCTGATCCTCTTTAATGTTAATGCAAATAAATAAGTTTACCTTATTTCTAGAACAGTAGGGCCCCGCTTTACAGAGTTTTGCCTTATGGCGTTCCACTAATACGGACATTTCAAATTATGACCAAAACTTGCTATATGGCTCCCGCAACTGACTTTCTAATATGGTCACCACGTCCCACCCGGTTTGTTTACATTCTCCGTGAACACCGCGTCTCTCCATTATGTCTGAAAACCTTCCAAAATTTCAAGTGTTTTAAAGTTATTTCATGTATATATATTTTTTTTTTCAACAAGTCGTCCGTCTCCCACCGAGGCAGGGTGACCCAAAAAGAAAGAAAATCCCCAAAAAGAAAATACTTTCATTATCATTCAACACTTTCACCTCACTCATACATAATCACTGTAATTGCAGAGGAGCTCAGATACTACAGTTTAGAAGTCCCTCCAAACTGTCACTATCCCAGACCCCTCCTTTAAAGTGCAGGCATTGTACTTCCCATTTCCAGGACTCAAGTCCGGTTAAATTTATAATAACTGGTTTCCCTGAATCCCTTCACTAAATATTATCCTACTCACACTCCAACAGCTTGTCAGGTCCCAAAAACCATTCGTCTCCATTCACTCCTATCTAACATGCTTGCTGGAAGTCCAAGCCCCTCGCCCACAAAACCTCCTTTACCCCCTCCCTCCAACCTTTTCGAGGACGACCCCTACCCCTCCTTCCTTTCCCTACAGATTTATACACTTTCCAAGTCATTCTACTTTGATCCATTCTCTCTAAATGACCAAACCACCTCAACAACCTCTCTTCAGCCCTCTGACTAATACTTTTAGTAACTCCACACTTCCTCCTAATTTCCACACTCCAAATTCTCTGCATAATATTTACGCCACACATTGCCCTTAGACAGGACATCTCCACTGCCTCCAGCCTCCTTATTGCTGCAGCATTTACAACCCAAGCTTCACACCCATATAAGAGTGTTGGTACCACTATACTTTCATACATTCCCTTCTTTGCCTCCATAGATAATGTTTTTTGTCTCCACAGATACCTCAACACACCACTCGCCTTTTTTCCTTCATCAATTCTATGGTTAACCTCATCCTTCATAAACCCATCCACTGACAAGTCAACTCCAAATATCTGAAAACATTCACTTCTTCCATATTCCCTCTTTCCAATGTGATATCCAATTTTTCTTTATCTAAATCGTTTGATACCCTCATCACCTTACTCTTATCTTTGTTCACTTTCAACATTCTACCTTTACAGACCCTCCCAAACTCGCCCACTAATCTTTGCAACTTTTCTTTAGAATCTCCCATAAGCACAGTATCATCAGCAAAAAGTAACTGTGTCAACTCCCATTTTGTACTTGATTCCCCATAATTTAATCCCACCCCTCTCCCCAACACCCTAGCATTTACTTCTTTTAAAACCCCATCTATAAATATATTAAACAACCATGATGAGATCACACATCCCTGTCTAAGACCTACTTTTACTGGGGAGTAATCTCCCTCTCTCCTACACACCTTAACCTGAGCCTCACTATCCTCATGAAAACTCTTTACAGCATTCAGTAACTTACTACCTATTCCATACACTTCCAACATCTGCCACATTGCTCCCCTATCCACTCTATCATATGCTTTTACTAAATCCATAAATGCAATGAAAACTTCCCTACCTTTATCTAAATACTGTTCACATATATGCTTCAATGTAAACACTTGATCTACACATCCCCTACCCACTCTAAAGTCTCCTTGCTCATCTGCGATCCTACTCTCTGTCTTACCTCTAATTCTTTCAATAATAACCCTGCCATACACTTTACCTGGTATACTCAGTAAACTACTTTTTCTTTTAACAATTCAGCTATATCCCACTGAAGCAGGGTGGGCCAAAAAAGGAAAAGAAAAGTTTCTCTTTTTAACTTTAGTAATGTATACAGGAGGAGGAGTTACCATCCTGTTGCTCCCGGCATGTTAATCACCTCTTACGACACGCATGGCTTACGAAGGAAGAATTCTCTTCCACTTCCCCATGGAGATAAGAGGAAATAAACAAGAAGAACAACTAGTAAGAAAATATTAGGAAACTCACAGGGGTGTGTGTATATATATGCTTGTGCATGCATGTGTATTGTGACCTAAGTGTAAGTAGAAGTAACAAGACATACCAGAAATCTTGCATGTTTATGAGACAAAAAAGACACGAGCAATCCTACCATCGTGTAAAACTATTACAGGCTTCCATTTTACACTCACTTGGCAGGACAGTAGTACCTCCCTGGGTGGTTGCTGTCTGCCAACCTACTACTTAGAACTCAGTAAACTTCTTTACCCTGGAGTTTACCTGGAGAGAGTTCCAGGGGTCAACGCCCCTGCAGCCCGGTCTGTGACCAGGCCTCATGTTGGATCAGAGCCTGATCAACCAGGCGTTATGCTGGCCGCACGAAGTCCAACGTGCGAGCCACAGCCTGGCTGTCAGGCACCGTTTTAGGTGCCTGTCCAGTGCCTGCTTGAGACAGCCAGGGATCTTTGGTAATCCCCTTATGTATGCTGAGAGGCAGTTGAACAGTCTTGGGTCCCTGACACTTATTGTGTTGTCTCTCAACGTGCTAGTGGCACCCTGCTTTTCATTGGGGGATGTTACATTGTCTGCCGAGTCTTTTGCTTTCAGGAGTGACTCGTGTAAGTTTGGTACTAATCCCTCTAGGATTTTCAAGTGTATATAATAATGTATCTCTCCCGCCCGCATTCCAGGGAGTACAGGTTTAGGAACTTCGCGTTCCCAGTAATTGAGGTGGTTTATTGTAGTTATGCGTGCCGTGAAGGTTCTCTGTACATTTTCTAGTTCAGCAATTTCACCTGCCTTGAAAGGTGCAGTTATGTGCAGCGACCTGAAAAGTGTCAACATGGGCTTGGCATCCCCGGTTTTGAAGGTTCTCATTATCCATCCTGTCATTTTTCTGGCAGATGCAATTGCTACTGTGTTATGGTCCTTGAAGGTGAGATCCTCTGTCATGATCACTCCCAGGTCTTTGACATTAGTTTTTGCTCTATTGTGTGGTTGGAATTTGTTTTATACTCCGATGAGATTTTAATTTCCTCAAGTTTTCCATATCGGAGAATTGAAATTTCTCATCATTGAACTTATATTGTTTTCTGCACCCCATTTAAAGATTTGGTTGATGTCTGCTTGAGACTTGCAGGTGTCTTCATGGTGGACACGTCATGCAGATTCGGGTGTCATCTGCAAAGAAAGACACGACACTGTGGCTGATATCCCTGTCTATGTCCGATATAAGGATGAGGAACAGGATGGGAGCGAGTACTGTGTCTTGTGGAACAGAGCTTTTCACATTAGCTGCCCAGACTTTACTCTGTTGACTACTATCTTTGTGTTCTACGTTAGAAAATTATAGATCCATC
>WNWK01057395.1:0-10749 GCA_009830355.1 Cherax destructor
AGTTGTTGATGCAAATTCGTTGATTCATATCTGGCATCATTTCTCATCATGATATATATCTGTTCAGGTTTGCACTCGGATATCATGATTGGTGTATCAAAATCTATAGGGTTTTGTGGGATAAATTGGTAAAATTTATTATGTATGTTCTCTGAATAAATATATAAACAAGTGATGTACGATAAACCTTTATGTGTCGGGTTTATGTTTCAAATAAAATATTTTAATAAAAAAAAAAAAAAAAAAAAAATGTTAGTATGTTTATATTTTGTTAACTGATTGCCTTCATTTGGTATTTTGGCTATTATTTTGTATGTGCATTATGTTATTAGTCCTCAGGGAATGTCCTTGCACATATTTGAGAGTATGTGGTGTCTAATTTCATAGCAAATTGTGAAAAAATGTGTCATTTTAGATTTTACGAGATACGTGTTGAGTTATGGTCAGCACTTGTAATTTGCAAGTATTCATGTTTGAATTTTGTTATTGGATTTGTGTTATTATATGTTTTTGTCCTCTTAAATAAAATAAAAAAAAAAAAAGTATCTGCCAACACTTTTCAGATTGTTTGATTGTTGGATTGATAGTGCCGAAGTTGATCATGACTGATCCATTACGCGACCTGATGGTAAGAGACCAATTCCTTTCTTCGGTTAACTCTGACTCACGTATCTTTATTAAAGAACGAGACGTTCACACTGCTTCTGAAATGGCACACGCTGCAGATATATATGCATGCGCTCATAATAACTACCCTAAGGAGCGTAGTGGATATAAATCTGTCGTACCTAAATAATCAGTTATCCAAACCCTTTTCCTCTAAGAAATTCCCAGTAAAATGTTACAACTGTAACGAATTGGGACACATACGTCCAGACTGTCCCAAGAAAAAAGGTAAGAATATTGGAAAGTGTTTCACCGAATCCAATATTAACGCACCTTTTAGCGAAGGTACTGTTAATGGTAGGAACGTTTCCACTATTCTTCGAGATACTTGATGTTCTTGTATTGTTATTTCGAGTAAACTCTTTCCTAACTTAGATTCAACTCGGTATAAAAATACTAAATTAACTGACTATTTAGGAAGAAGTGATGTGTTTCCTACTCTCAGATGTTTCATTAACTGCAAATGGTTTACTGGTTGGGTAGAGGCAGTGGTGGCCCCAATAACTTCATGTTTTGAATTGGTTGGGAACATAGAAGGGGCTACCTTCCCATCCGAATTAGACTGTGTAAGGTTTTCAAATGATTCCGGAAAAGATGTTGAACTTAATACTTCTGTTTCTTCACTAGCATCTCCAGAAGTGATTCAACGGGATTACTCAATGCTGAGTTCTGATAATCGGGAAGTTCCGGTAAAAACCTTAGAGAGTCAGTCATCCAAACCAATCTACACAGAAACTGATGAAATACCACAGGTGACTGAATCTTCCCCACAACTGGACGCGGTTAACGTCCTTACCAGAGCTCAATCTAAGGTAAAACCAATCCATCCTTTAATACTTTCCAAAGGAAAACCTATTGAGCTGTCACACCTAGATTTGGAAAGTCTCCAGAAGACTTGTCCTTCCTTAGAGGAAACCCGAAAGCTAGCATTAGATGGCAACGTACTTAAAAGAAAAAACCTTACGTACAAATTTGAGTTCAAGAGTAATCTTTTATACAGGACTATAGTAACCTCTGACAGTCCCAACGATGTTGGAAGAAGTCTATTGGTCATTCCTAGGGATTGTCGTGAGACTATTATGAAAAGTACTCATGAGGTAACAGTCTCGGGCCATTTTACACGTCAGAGGACCTTAGACACGATCAGAGAATTTTACTTCTGGCCGGGGATGTCCTCTGACATTTATAACTTTTGTAAAGCCTGTCCAGCTTGTCTACCTTACTTTCACAAAGGTGGAACTAAGTCCCAAAATTTTCAACCAAGCCACTGAAATATTTGATGGTACATATACTCCTCAGTGGAGAAAGAATGTTATGCCTTGTATCTCAGGCTCTTGTACCCACTTTTCAGATTGGCGGAGCTGAGGTTATATATATAATACTTTTCCTCCTGGTGTTAACTTATTGCCTCCGACCATAAGTTTTGGAAGGGGGGTATTGTGAGGGAAAAGTACTTGTAAATAGGATCATGGTTTTTCAGTCAGGCGGGAGTATCATTAACGAGTTACAGCCCGCACTGCCATCTAGCGGGCTGGGGCAAACTCTTGTTCCCGGTTGTCTGTTGAGGGTTTTTACTTTCTACTCCTGGTAGTATGACTCTTACCTGGTGTCGGTTGGGGAGTGGTAAGTCACTTCACCTTCACTCTTCTCCGAATCAGGTAAGGTGATCTACCAGTAGTAGTTCTTTTGTTTGTTTGTTCCAAAGTTTTATTTGGTTACCAGTAGTGACTTGGCTATTATTGAACACCTTTTTCTATCTTAAATGTTTTACAAGCCTAGGGTAACCAAAATATTTTCTTTATCATCAGCGCTGCTCCTGGACTGGTTTCCCAGGATAGACGCTAGACAGTGAGCAAGATTCCTTGGATTTACGGAATTACAGCAACTCCTCTGAGTCAAGTTCTCTTAACTTGCGGGCATCAGAGGGTGTTGTGTTAAGAATCTCACCTTTTGACATCTGCAGTGTGGTGCTCCATCTTCTTGGTCGCAGGAGACAATAACATCTGAGACTTACCATCTACTCTGCAGTCTTAACATCAACCTGGAGGAGACCAACATCATTTCTCCAACATTTTGTCATTGCATCCTCCTGTCTCACCAACAGAACAGAACCACAACAGATATATTTTATTTTATTTCTATTTAATTTTATTAAAATAAAGAAAAACCTAGGATATTCAATATCCTCAGTTTATTATTATTTATCATTTATTTTTCCATCAATTTTTTATTCAGGTGAAAGGCATTTCCCTGACAAGTGGAATAGTAATATTCACTGTCCCCGTTTTTTTTATTATTCTTTATTCTTATACTTTATTTTATTATTTTATTTTAGGTAGAGAGAGGGTGAGTATTGTGGTGGTAATGAGAGGTGATGGTGTAGTCACCAGTGACCTCACATTACCTCCGCTACTGTCACTCGACTCAACACCCCTCCTGCCTCTCTCCCTCCCTTTACTCCCTTATCCCCCCATTATCCCTTAATTCCTTACCCCCCGTTGCATGCAAAGAGTACGTACCCTTTATTCGGAGCATGTTAACACACCCATATAGGCTGCCCCTCCAACCAGCACAATCATGGATAGAGTAACCAGATATCCAGAGGCAGTTCCTATGCAGTATTAACACTAAAGCAATCCTTAAAGCTTTAACTAAGTTTATCTTTTGCTTTGGAATTCCTAAAACTATTCAAAGTGATAGGTACTAATTTCACTGCCAAAGCATTTAGGGAAGCATTAACTTGGCTGGGAATAGTTCATAACCCAGGTGGCACGTCAGTTGGCTAAGGCTAACTTGAAGGCATCTCAGAATACAATGAAACAACGGTATGACAAAAATTTAAAGTTTCGCTCCTGGCCACACCTTGAAAGCTAGATTTACGGGACCCATGCAAATTGTAAGTAAATTATCTGATGTAAATTATGTGATATCTCCCCTTGACAAGACCTCAAAAAGTAAAACTTACCACATTAATCAAATTAAAGCCTTTAATACAGCAGATAAAGTCCCAGTAATGACTCTGCCTCTGATGACCCTGACTCTTTGCACTCTGAGATTCGGTCCTCCTCAAGGACCCTAACCCTTTAATGTTGGGGCTGACTAAAAATCAAATAACTACTTTAACTGCGCTCTTACAGTCTTATCCTCGTATTTTTTCGGATGTGCCTAAAAAATGTACACTAGGATATCATGATGTAGATGTTGGAAACTCTAAACCTATTAAACTCCTCCCCTACAGAGCTAATCCTGAAAAACAGAGGCTACTTTAACAGGAGGTAGAATTTCTGTTAGAGCATGGGTTAGTGGAGGAGTCATCTAGTCCATGGGCTTCACTGTGCATCCTTGTTAACATAGCTGATGGAGGGTTTCGAATGTGTACAGACTACCATAAGGTGAATGAGGTCACAGTTGCAGATGCCTATCCTCTGCCATGTCTGGATGACGTAATCGACTTTGTGGGTAAGGCTACTTTTGTATCCAAATTGGACCTCCTTAAAAGTTACTATCAAGTAGCTTTAACAGATAAGGCGAAGGAAATCTGTCTTCATAATTCCAGGAGGTCATTTTCAGTATACAGTTACCCCCTTCGGAATGAAAAACTCGCCTGCATCATTCCAGAGACTTATCCATCAGGCTATTAAAGGACTTGAAGGCACGGCCGCTTACCTAGATGATATAGTTGTTGTGTCGGACACTTGGGACCAACATATGTTTAGGCTTAAGGCTCTCTTTGAGACCTTCCAGAGTTTCCATTTAACTGTTAATTTATCAAAGTCATCCTTTGGCCAATCTACTAATAATTTTTTGGGCCATGCAGTAGGTAGTGGCAAAGTGGCCCCTAAATTTGCAAAAATCTTGGCCATTAAAAATTATCCAGTACCCCCTGACAGGAAATCCCTTCAACGTTTTCTAGGGATGGTAGGTTTTATAGAAGACTCTGTAAAAAATTTTGCAGATATTGTTGCACCTCTAACCTCACTTACCAGTCATAAAGTTCCCTTTAATTGGACCGCAGAATGTCAAAATGCTTTTACGAAAGCAAAGAGATTACTTTGTACTGCACCCATTTTTTTTGTCTCCAGACTTTTCAAAACCATTCTCTTTACAGATTGATGCTTGTGAGTCTCGGGTGGGGGCAGTGCTTCTGCAATCTGGGGATGATGGGTTGCAGCCTGTGGCATATTTTTCATCTAGGTATGCACCACACCAGAGGGCCTACTCCACTATAGAGAAGGAGGCCCTGGCTCTGATATTGGCATTAGAGCACTTTGATGTCTACGTGGGCCAGTCGTCTCAGGTGGTCACCATCTACAGCGACCACAACCCTCTGGTGTACATCCAGTCTATGAAGAATCACAACACAAGACTCATGAGATGGAGCCTCAGACTGCAACCTTACACATTGTACATTAAACAAATTCCTGGCAAAAATAATACGCTGGCAGATGTGTTATCTAGGAGTTATTGCATTTAGTTAGGTTGTTAGGAACTTTGGGTGGAACCAGCTCTTTTTTTCCCCTAGTGGGTTTTTTTTTTTTTAGCGAGGAGATAACCTGCTACCGACCATAGGTATCTTGGACCTACGATAGCCCTACCGTCTGCTGTCTCACTCTTAAGTTTAAAGCCAGACTTTATGTCTCGAGAAAAGTTTAGCTTTATCTAATGAGCGGGATGGTTGAGGGGAAAGGCGGTCCCATTATTGTAATGTGCCATGGCGGCACTCTACCCATTTGAGGTGGAGGCCTAGTCCTGAGCCCTCTTGGGGTGTGGGTGTTGCATGCAAAGAGTACGTACCCTTTATTCGGAGCATGTTAACACACCCATATAGGCTGCCCCTCCAACCAGCAAACCATCGTTAAGGGTTAGATGATCGGGGCCCCATCATCAAATCAACGAGTCGGTTCAACCAATGATAATGCGGATCTGACAATGGCAAAGGTGATGTGGATACCACTCGCAAATTTGTCATTGTCATTCCTGCATTGAGCTGGTTGTTATACGGTTGTCTCTGTCTATTGCCTACTGTTTTGCCTTGACTACCGTGGATTGCACTAATACTACTCTCTCTGTGTATAGTGTACATACTTGTACAAAGCCTTATAATATACTTGGTGAAGGAAAATACAAAAGTCATATAATCATAATTGCTTGGTGAAAGAAATACAATTCAAAGCATTTTCTACTGTGATTCTTTGATCCAAACTCCCTTTTACACTCAGGATAACAGGCCTCAGAACCTGAGGTTGTTATACCCCTTTACATGACAATGTAGCCTCACCCAGTGTAGCCACACCCAATGTAGCCTCACCCAATTTAGCCTCACCCAGTGTAACTTCACCCAGTGTAGCCTTACCCAGTGTAGCCTCACCCAGTGTAGCCTAACTTAATGTAGCCTCACCCAGTGTAGCCTAACTTAATGTACCCTCAACCAGTGTAGTGTAGCCTTACCAAGTGTAGTGTAGCCTCGCCCAGTGTAGCCTTACCCAGTGTAGCCTCACCCAGTGTAGCCTAACTTAATGTAGCCTCACCCAGTGTAGCCTAACTTAATGTAGCCTCAACCAGTGTAGTGTAGCCTTACCAAGTGTAGTGTAGCCTCGCCCAGTGTAGCCTCACCCAGTGTAGCCTCACCCTATTTAGCTTCACTCAATGTATCCTCACTCAGTGTAGTGTAGCCTCACCCAGTGTAGTGTAGCTTCACCCAGTGTAGCCTCACCCAGTGTAGCCTCACCCAGTGTAGCCTCACCCAGTGTAGCCTCACCCAATGCTGAATCACCCAGTATAGTGCAGCCTCACCCAGTGTAGCCTCGCCCAGTGTAGCCTCGCCCAGTGTAGCCTCACCCAGTGTAGCCTCACCATATTTAGCTTCACTCAATGTATCCTCACCCAGTGTAGTGTAGCCTCACCCAGTGTAGTGTAGCTTCACCCAGTGTAGCCTCACCCAGTGTAGCCTCACCCAGTGTAGCCTCAAACAATGCAGAATCACCCAGTATAGTGCAGCCTCACCCAGTGTAGCCTTGCTTAATGTAGCCTCACCCAGTGTAGTGTAGCCTCACTCAGTGTAGTATAGCCTCGCCCAGTGTAGCCTCATCCAGTGTAGCTTAACCCTATTTAGCTTCACCTAATGTAACCTCACCCAATATTTTGTAGCCTCACTCAGAGTAGCCTCACCCAGTGAAGCCTCACCCAGTGTAGCCTAACGTAGTGTAGCCTCACCCAGTGTAGTGAAGCCTCAATCAGAGTAGCCTCACCCAGTGTAGCCGCACCCAGTGTAGCCTAACTTAATGTAGCCTCAGTGTAGTGTAGCCTCAACCAGTGTAGTGTAGCCTCAACCAGTGTAGTGTAGCCTCAACCAGTGTAGTGTAGCCTCGCCCAGTGTAGCCTCACCCAGTATATCCTCACCCTATTTAGCTTCACCCAATGTAGCCTCACCCAGTTTAGTGTAGCCTCACCCAGTGTAGCCTCACCCAGTGTAGCCTCACCCAGTGTAGTGTAGCCTCACTTAGGATAGCCTCACCCATTGAAGCCTCACCCAGTGTAGTGTAGCCTCACCCAGTTTACCCTCACCAACGTAGCCTCACCCAATGTAGCCTCACCCCGTGTAGTGTAGCCTCACCTAATGTAGCCTCACCCAGTGTAGTGTAGCCTCACCCAGAGTAACCTCATCAAATTTAGCCTCTCTCAATGTAGCCTCACCGAGTGTAGCCTCACCCAGTGTAATGTAGTCACCCAGAGTAACCTCACCCAGTGTAGCCTCACCCTGTGTAGCCTCACCATATGTAGCCTCAATCAGTGTAGTGCAGCCTCACCCAGTGTAGTGTAGCCTCACCCACTGTAGCCTCACACTCTGTAGCCTCACCTAGTGTAGCCTCACCCAGTGTAGCCTCACTCAGAGTAGTGTAGCCTCAACAAGCTTAGCCTCACCCATTGTAGCCTCAGACAATGTAGCCTCACCCAGTGTAGCCTCACACAATGTAGCCTCACCCAGTGAAGCCTCACCCAATGTAGCACAACCCATTGTAGCCTCACCCAATGCAGCCTTACACAGTGTAGCCTCATCCAATGCAGCCTCACCCAGTGTAGTGTAGCCTCACGCAGTGTAGCCTCACCCAAATTAGCCTCATTCAGTGTAGAGTAACCTCACCCAGTGTAGCCTCACCCAGCTTAGCCTCACCCATTGTAGCCTCACCCAATGTAGCCTCACCCAGTGTAGCTTCACACTATGTAGCCTCACGCAGTGTATTGTAGCCTCACCCAGTGTAGCCTCACCCAATGTAGCATAACCCAGTATAGCCTCAACCAATGCAGCCTCACCCAGTGTAGTGTAGCCTCACGCAGTGTAGCCTCACTCAATGTAGTCTCATCCAGTGTAGAGTAACCTCACCCAGTGTAGCCTCACGGGGTGTAGCCTCACCCAGCGAAGCCTCACCCAAATGTAGCCTCACCAAGTGCAGCCTCACCCAGTGTAGCCTCACCAAATGTAGCCTCACCTACTGTAGCCTCACCTAGTGTAGCCTCACCCAGTGTAGCCTTACCCAATGTACCCTCACCCAGTGTAGTGTAGCCTCACCCAGTTTAGGGTTACCCAGTGTAGCCTCACCCAATGTAGCCTCACCTATTGTAGTGTAGCCTCACCCAGTGCAGCCTCACCCAGTGTAGCCTCAAGCAGTGTAGCCTCACCTAATGAAGCCTCACTCATTGTAGCCTCACCCAATTTAGCCTCACCCAATGTAGCTTCCCCCAATGTAGCCTCACCAATTGTAGACTCACCCAATGTAGCCTCACCAAGTGTAGCCTCACCAATTGTAGACTCACCCAATGTAGCCTCACCCAATGTAGCCTCTCCCAATGTAGCCTAACCCATTGTAGACTCACCCAATGTAGCCTCACCCAGTGTAGCCTCACCCAATGTAGCCTCATGCAGTGTAGTGTAGCCTCACAGAGTGTAGCCTCACCCAGTGTAGCATCACCCAATGTAGCACCACCCAGTGTAGCCTCACCCAATGTAGCTTTACACAGTGTAGCCTCACCCAATGCAGCCTCACAAAGTGTAGTGTAGAATCACCCAGTGTAGCCCCACCCGGTGTAGCCTCACGCAGTGTAGCCTTAGCCAACGTAGCCTCACCCAATGTAGCCCCACCCTGTAAAGCCACTCCCAGTGTAGCCTCACCCAGTGTAGCCTCACCCAATGTATCGTCACCAGTTGTAGCCTTACCCAGTGATGTGTAGCTTCACCCAATGTAACTTCACACAGTGTAGCCTCAATCAATGTAGCCTCACCCAATGTATCCTCACCAGTGTAGTGTAACCTCACCCAGTGAAGCCTCACCCAATATAGCCTCATTCAATGTAGCCTCACCAAGTGTAGCCTCACCCAATGTAGCCTTACCCAGTGTAGTGTAGCCTCACCCAGTGTAACCTCACCCAGTGTAGCCTCACCAAATGTAGCCTTACCCAGTGTAGCCTCAATGTAGCCTCACCAAATGTAGCCTCACCAAATGTAGCCTCACTCAGTGAAGCCTCACCCAATGTAGCCTCACCCAGTGTAGCCTCAACCAATGTAGCCTCACGCAGTGTAGTGTAGCCTCACCCCGTGTAGCCTCAACGAGTGTAGCACCACCCAGTGTAGCCTCACCCAATGTAGCCTCACCCAGTGTAGCCTCAACCAATGCAGCCTCACCCAGTGTAGTGTAGCCTCACGCAGTGTAGCCTCATCCAGTGAAGAGTAACCTCACCCAGTGTAGCCTCACAGAGTGTAGCCTCACCCAGCGAAGCCTCACCCAAATGTAGCCTCACCCAGTGTAGCCTCACCAAATGTAGCCTCACCCAGTGTAGTGTAGCATCACCCAATGCTAGCCTCACTCATCGTAGCCTCACCCAATGTAGCCTCCCCAATGAAGCCTCACCATTGTAGACTCACCCAATGTAGCCTCCCAAGTGTAGCCTCACCCAATGTAGCCTCATGCAGTAGTAGTAGGGTGTAGCCTCACCCAATGTAGCACTACCCATTGTAGCCTCACCCAATGTAGCCTTACACAGTGTAGCCTCACCCAATGCAGCCTCACAAAGTGTGTGTAGCCTCACCCAATATAGCCTCATCCAGTGTAGAGTAACCTCACCCAGTGTAGCCTCACCCAGTGTATCCTTAGCCAACGTAGCCTCATTCAATGTAGCCCTACCGTGTATAGCCTCTCCCAGTGTAGCCTCACCCAATGTCGCCTCACCCAATGTATCGTCACCAGTTGTAGCCTAACCCAGTTATGTGTAGCCTCACCCAGTGTAACCTCACAGAGTGTAGCCTCAACCAGTGATGCCTCACCCAATCTAGCCTCATCCAATGTAGCCTCACACAGTGTAGCCTCAACCAGTGTAGCCTCCCCAGTGTAGCCTCACCCAATGTAGCCTTACACAGTGTAGCCTCACCCAATGCAGCCTCACAAAGTGTATTGTAGCCTCCCTCAGTGTAGCCTCACCCAGTGTAGCCACACCCAGTGTAGCCTCACC
This sequence comes from Cherax destructor, assembly GCA_009830355.1. Taxonomy (NCBI): domain Eukaryota; kingdom Metazoa; phylum Arthropoda; class Malacostraca; order Decapoda; family Parastacidae; genus Cherax; species Cherax destructor. The sequence continues at coordinate 10,168 of WNWK01057395.1, forward strand.
CAATGTAGCTTCATCCAAGGTAGCCTCACCAAGAGTAACCTCACCCAATATAGCCGCCTCACTAATTGTAGCCTCAAACAATGTAGCTTCACACAGTGTACCTTCAATTAGTGTAGCCTCACCCAGTGTAGTGTAGCCTCACCCAGTGTAATGTAGCCTCGCCCAGTGTAGCCTCACCCTGTGTAGCCTCACCCTATTTAGCCTTACCCAATGTAGCCTCACCCAGTGTATCCTCACCCAGTGTAGCCTCACCCAGTGTAGCCTCACCCAGTGTAGTGAAGCCTCAATCAGAGTAGCCTCACCCAGTGTAGCCGCACCCAGTGTAGCCGCACCCAGTGTAGCCGCACCCAGTGTAGCCTAACGTAATGTATCCTCAATCATTGGCCACCCAGCTCTTGACGGGTGCGGTGTGCTGTTCCTGGGCTCCCCCTAGCGGTGATCAAAGACAACTTCATTTTCTGTAAACATGGCGACGGCGAGCAGACGCAGGATTAACACAGTCTGTATAGATATGGTGACAGGATCTTGCAACCGGCTACTGCGGCTACAGTTCTGCCAAACATATTAAGAGACGTTTATGGT
>WNWK01057396.1:0-10749 GCA_009830355.1 Cherax destructor
GTAGAACACAAAGAGTAGTAGTCAACAGAGTAAAGTCTGAGGCAGCTACTGTGAAAAGCTCTGTTCCACAAGGCACAGTACTTGCTCCCATCCTATTCCTCATCCTCATATCAGATATTGACAGGGATATAAGCCACAGTGCTGTGTCTTCCTTGCAGATGACACCCGAATCTGTATGACAGTGTCCACCGTTGAAGACACTGCTAGACTCCAAGCAGACATCAACCAAATCTTTAAATGGGCTGCAGAAAACAATATGAAGTTCAATGATGAGAAATTTCAATTACTCAGATACGGAAAACGTGAAGACATTAAAATCTCATCGGAGTACAAAACTAATTCCAACCACACAATAGAGCGAAAAACTAATGTCAAAGACCTGGGAGTGATCATGTCAGAGGATCTCACCTTCAAGGACCATAACAAAGTAGCAATTGCATCTGCTCGAAAAATGACAGGATGGATAATGAGAACCTTCAAAACCAGGGATGCCAAGCCCATGTTGACACTTTACAGATCGCTTGTTCTATCTAGGCTGGAATATTGCTGCACACTAACGGTACCTTTCAAGGCGGGTGAAATTGCTGACCTTGAAAATGTGCAGAGAACCTTCACCGCACGCATAAGTGCGATAAACCACCTCAACTACTGGGAACGCTTGAAGTTCCTAAACCTGTACTCTCTAGAACGCAGGCGGGAGAGATACATTATTATATACACATGGAAAATTCTCGAGGGCTTAGTACCAAACTTGCACACAAAAATCACTCCCTACGAAAGCAAAAGACTCGGCAGGCGATGTAACATCCCCCCAATGAAGAGCAGGGGTGCCACTAGCACGTTGAGGGACAACACAATAAGTGTCAGGGGCCCAAGATTGTTCAACTGCCTCCCAGCATACATCAGGGGGATTTCCAACAAACCCCTGGCTGTCTTCAAGCAGGCACTGGACAGGCACCTAAAGTCGGTACCTGATCAGCCGGGCTGTGGTTCGTACGTTGGACTGCGTGCGGCCAGCAGTAACAGCCTGGTTGATCAGGCTCTGGTCCAACAGGAGGCCTGGTCACGGACCGGGCCGCGGGGGCGTTGACCCCTGGAATTCTCTCCAGGTAGACTCCAGGTAGAAGGGATAACCTAAGTTGCGGTGTCAGCACACTTCTTGAAAACCAGCTACTGAATGAGAGAGAATGTGTTTTCTTCTGTGGGTCACTATGCCTTGTCTCGTGACGGCAGATGAGGTAAAAAAAAAAAGGCTTATATTAATTCTATTTCTTGCAGCCCTATATTCAATAGTAACTTTAAATACACCATTAACTCAATTTAAATCGTTTAAAGCACACATTTATGTTTATGCACACACACACACACACACAACAAAATGTATTCCTCACATACTGAGAAAACTTGAGGCAGCATTGTTCTCAGTGTAAATACACGGAGATACACACTTGACTAAGAGAGACATTTATAGGTCAGTTTAGTGCAGCTTACCTGCAAGCAAGACACTGTCATCCACCACCAGTCTGACAGCCAGTGATACACACCAGGAATCTGCAAGGAAAACAAAGAATTAATTCCAGCCAGGAACTTTAATAATAATAATAATAATAATAATAATAATAATATTATTATTATTATTATTATTATTATTATTATTATTATTATTATTATTATTATTATTATTATTATAAAATAAAGAGGATTAATTTCAAGGCTCAACAGGCACATACCAGGGAACTAATGAGACTTTGTGAAAAGTACTCATTGAACCAACAGATAATTGATCCCACTAGAAATTAAAATACCCTGGATTTGATATTCACAAACAACGAGGAACTAATCAGAAACATAACAGTTACAAAAGCTATTTAGTCTGATCACAACATCATAAAAGTTCAAACGAGTATTGACTCAGGATTAGGGAACTACATCACTAATGTTAGGGACGGGATGTTCAGTAAGTTTAATTTTAGCAACCATAGAATTGACTGGGAAAAATAAACAACGAGCTGTCAGACATATCCTGGGAATCAGACATAAGCGCAATAAATCCCCACCAGTGCCTAGAGAGGCTGAATACAGAAGCATACAAGGTATGTATGAAGCACGTACCACTGAGGAAACCCAGAAGATCAGATATAGAGAGAGAGCGTAGATGGTACAGAAGAAGAAAACGGGTTACTGAATTGCTTAAAAACACAAATATGTTGCAACAGAGGAGAGATAGTCTTAGCCGAGAGATCACTGAATTAGAGCAAAAACTTAGGATGTCATACCTAACAGAAGAAATACAAAGGGAACAAAGGGTCATACAGGATATTGCAAGAAACCAAAAATATTTCTATTCCTATGCAAAATCCAAGCTAAGAACTACCTGTAGAATTGGACCATTATTGAGAGGAGATTCGTATACTGACGATGAACAGGAAATGAGTGAAATCCTAAAAGAACAGTATGAGTCGGTGTTCAGCAACCCACTAAATGACAGCAAGGTAGAAAATGCAGAAATATTTTTCACTCCAGCAGAAGGCCGTGCAGACCAACTAACTGACATTAGTACAAATCCCATAGATTTCGAAAAAGAAATGGACAACATGCCCACTCACTCAGCACCTGGACCAGATTCATGGAATGGTCTATTTATAAAGAAGTGCAAAGTACCACTAGCACGAGCCCTCAATATTCTTTGGAGAAAGAGCTTAGATCTAGGTGAAATACCGGAGGCCTTAAAGAGTGCAAACATAGCTCCTTTGCATAAGGGAGGTAGTAGAGCACTAGCTAAAAATTACAGACCAGTAGCCCTAACTTCTCACATCATAAAAATCTTTGAAAGAGTGATGAGACGGCAGATTACAAATTTCATGGACTAGCATAACCAACATAACCCAAACCAGCATGGCTTTAGAGCGGGACGATCATGCCTGTCACAGCTGCTGAACCATTATGACAGAATTACGGAGGCATTGGAAGACGACCAAAACGCAGATGTGATTTACACAGATTTTGCAAAGGCGTTTGACAAATGCGACCATAGAGTGATAGCGCACAAAATGAAGGCCATGGGCATTACGGGGAAGGTAGGCAGAAGGATTTTCGGGTTCCTAACACACAGAACACAAAAAGTAGTAGTAAACAGAGCAAGATCCAGCATCAGCGAGGTCAAAAGTTCAGTGCCCCAAGGCACTGTCCTGGCACCTCTGCTGTTTCTCATCCTCATAGCAGACATAGACAAAAACACTCAACACACTTTTGCATCATCATTTGCAGATGACACTAAAATAAGCATGAAAGTCACTACGGTAGAGGACACTGAAAAATTACAGGAATACATAAGAAGGGTTTTCCAGTGGGCAGTGGAGAACAATATGACTTTTAATGGTGATAAGTTCCAGTTGCTTAGGTATGGAAAGAATGAAGAACTCAAAAGGAACACTATATACAAAACTCAAGAGGGTCAATAAATAGAAGGAAAGGAACACGTAAAAGACATGGGAATAATTATGTCAGCTGACCTTTCTTTTAAGAAACATAACAAGACAAAGATCACGACAGCCAGGAAGATGACGGGGTGGGTATTGAGAACTTTCAAAACAAGGGAAATAATGCCGATGGTGACACTCTTCAAATCGCTAGTGCTCCCCCACTTAGAATATTGCTCAGTGCTGACGGCCCCGATCAAAGCAGGAGGGCCTGGTCCCAAATCTGCACACTGCCATAACAACATACTGGAGTGAGAGATATGGGAGGAAGTGTAAAATAAACCCAGTGAGGAGCAGGGGTGCGGTGGGGACAATAAGGGAACACTGTATCAACATCCGGGGTCCCAGACTATTCAACATCTTACCAGAAGATATCAGAAACACGGCTGGAACAAGTGTAGAAGCCTTCAAGAGGAAACTGGACAAGTATCTTCACCAGGTGCCAGATCAACCAGGCTGTGATGGCTATGTGGGGCAGTGGGCCTACAGCAGCAACAGCCTGGTTGACCAGGCAAGCACCAGACGAGCCAGGCCCATGGCCAGGCTGGAGTGAAAAATATTTCTGCATTTTCTACCTTGCTGTTATTTAGTGAGTTGCTGAACACCGAACCATACTGTTCTTTTAGGATTTCACTAAGAATCTCCTTATACTTACTAAAATAAGTAACTTACAAAAATCGTAATTCTCTACTTTCTTAACAATTTATCTTCTCTGTACTCTGCTTTGTCTCTATAGTCTCAGCAGTTTCTCTTCTCTATACTCTCAGCAGTTTCTCTTCTCTATACTCTCAGCAGTTTCTCTTCTCGGTACTCTCAGCAGTTTCTCTTCTCTATACTCTCAGCAGTTTCTATTCTCTATACTCTCAGCAGTTTATATTATCTATACTGTCAGTAGTTTCTCTTTCTCCATACTGTCAGTAGTTTCTCTTCTCTATACTGTCAGTAGTTTCTCTTCTCTATACTGTCAGTAGTTTCTCTTCTCTATACTGTCAGTAGTTTCTCTTCTCTATACTGTCAGTAGTTTCTCTTCTCTATACTGTCAGTAGTTTCTCTTCTCTATACTGTCAGTAGTTTCTCTTCTCTATACTGTCAGTGTTATCCAGCAGTTTCTATTCTCTATACTTCAGAGTTTTATTCTCTATACTGTCAGTAGTTTCTCTTCTCCATACTGTCAGTAGTTTCTCTCTCTATACTGTCAGTAGTTTCTCTTCTCTATACTGTCAGTAGTTTCTCTTCTCTATACTGTCAGAGTTTCTCTTCTCTATACTGTCAGTAGTTTCTCTTCTCTATACTGTCAGTAGTTTCTCTTCTCTATACTGTCAGTAGTTTCTCTTCTCTATACTGTCAGTAGTTTCTCTTCTCCATATTGTCAGTAGTTTCTCGTCTCTATACTGTCAGCACTTTCTCTTCTCTATACTGTCAGCACTTTCTCTTCTCGGTACTCTCAGCAGTTTCTCTTCTCTATACTCTCAGCAGTTTCTCTTCTCGGTACTCTCAGCAGTTTCTCTTCTCGGTACTCTCAGCAGTTTCTCTTCTCTATACTCTCAGCAGTTTCTATTCTCTATACTTCAGAGTTTCTATTCTCTATACTGTCAGTAGTTTCTCTTCTCTATACTGTCAGTAGTTTCTCTTCTCTATACTGTCAGTAGTTTCTCTTCTCTATACTGTCAGTAGTTTCTCTTCTCTATACTGTCAGTAGTTTCTCTTCTCTATACTGTCAGTAGTTTCTCTCTCTATACTGTCAGTAGTTTCTCTTCTATCTGTCAGTAGTTTCTCTTCTCCATATTGTCAGTAGTTTCTGTCTCTATACTGTCAGCACTTTCTCTTCTCTATACTGTCAGCACTTTCTCTTCTCGGTACTCTCAGCAGTTTCTCTTCTCTATACTCTCAGCAGTTTCTATTCTCTATACTCTCAGCAGTTTCTATTCTCTATACTGTCAGTAGTTTCTCTTCTCTATACTGTCAGTAGTTTCTCTTCTCTATACTTTCAGTAGTTTCTCTTCTCCATACTGTCAGTAGTTTCTCTTCTCTATACTGTCAGTAGTTTCTCTTCTCCATACTGTCAGTAGTTTCTCTTCTCTATACTGTCAGTAGTTTCTCTTTCTCCATACTGTCAGTAGTTTCTCTTCTCTATACTGTCAGTAGTTTCTCTTCTCTATACTGTTAGTAGTTTCTCTTCTCGGTACTCTCAGTAATTTCCTTGCACATTTTATGTTGATTTTTTATACGGTTTTCACTAAATTTCTCGATCTACGTTCTTTAATTTAGGTTAGGGGTTAGGTTTGGTTAGAGGTTTGGTTAGGTTAGGTTAGGTTAGGCTCAACTGTGGTGCCTTAAAAAATAACCAATTATAACATATAACTTCTTCAGTTAATGGAAAATTACACAGACGCTATAAAATGTTTTCAAGAGCGTACAGAAAATTGGGATCTATGAAGCATACTTTAAAACAGTCAGAAAATCACTGTTGAACGCTCGTGAACATTCACCAATTTAATTGTCTTTGCAGTGTTGAAATACTAATTGCTAAGCAGATTCTTGGATGTCACTACCGCCCGGCTCCGGCTCGGTTATGAGTATCTTTGGCAGATTAAATCACCACCACCAGATGTAGACCTAACGAAATGTAAATTTTGCCAGATGGACTATTGTCACACTTTGCGTCATTATGTACTGGAGTGTGATAAAATTAATGAATATAGAGACAACTCACTCAAAAATGTTCAAGACATATCAAAGTATTTTATCCACAGTGGTATATTACAGACCATTCTGGAGAAATACCCTGACTTTGCTTGCAGTAAATAATGTATTACCACGTGTGTGTGTGTGTGTGTCCCAATTAATATTTGCACTAACAGCTCATTACAGTTGTAACCGGGTGTGGACGTGTAAATTGCTCATTATTTTATACTTTGTTCATGATTGTAACCATGTATAAGACGTGTAGATGATTCATTACTTGTGTTACTCGTGAGTTCATTACCTTTGTAACTTGTTCAGCTATCAAAACTTTGGGGCCCAGTCCCTGGACCCATTATGTACCTCTGTAATCTTTTGACTACCGCCCACAGGATGGGTATGGGTTGCATAATGAAGATATTAAACTAAATATTAAACAAAGCGGAAATAGTCTCCCACCTTCCTACGAGTGAATCGTCGAATATTGTTAATGTTTGACAGGGCTCAGCTCTGGCTCTTGGGCCTTCAAGTATTGATCTACACTACCCGGGCCCTTGAGGGTATTTAGTTACAAGTGCTAGGCTTCTTGTGTAAATTTAAATCTTCTGGGCTTCTTGAAGGTCTTGATCTCTTGCTCCTGGACCTCTTGTGAAGAAGAGCTGCAGCTCCTCTGATTATTCGTTATAGAGAGATATGACTACTTGGTCTCTTGAGTGTGTTGACCTGCAGGGGATTGTGAAATACTGGGACAAATGTATACTGAATAGTAACTGTGTATGTCTGCCTCGCGCTAAGTGGATGATACAGCCCCCGCTACTTATAGCTCTTAACGACCCACACGGGTCTGGTGCATTACATAAAAATTCCGTCGAATCTCGCAGCTACCGAAACAAGAATAATAATAATAACAATACTATTATTATCATTATTATTATTATTGCATTATTATTATTATTATTATTATCTTTATTATCATTATTATTATTATTATTATTATTATTGTTATTATTATTATTATTATTATTATTGTATTATTATTATTATTATTATTATTATTATTATTATTATTATTGTATTATTATTATTATTGTATTATTATTATTATTGTATTGTTATTATTATTTTTATTATTATTAGTATTATTAGTATTATTATTATTAGTATTATTGTATTGTTATTACTATTATTATTATTAATTTTATTATTATTATTAGAATATTCATAGGAAAACGCTGAACTCATAAGGGCCTTACAGTGCCTGGTGTATGGGAGGTAAATCTTAATCCATACGAGAGTAAGGTAGCTGCAGGTGGCTGGAGCATGTGTGCTCTTGACTAGCATCAAGGCTGGAGCATGTGTGCTCTTGACTAGCATCAAGGCTGGAGCATGTGTGCTCTTGACTAGCATTAAGGCTGGAGCATGTGTGCTCTTGACTAGCATCAAGGCTGGAGCATGTGTGTTCTTGACTAGCTTTAAGGCTGGAGCATGTGTGCTCTTGACTAGCATCAAGGCTGGAGCATGTGTGCTCTTGACTAGCATCAAGGCTGGAACATGTGTGCTCTTGACTAGCATCAAGGCTGGAGCATGTGTGCTCTTGACTAGCATCAAGGCTGGAGCATGTGTGCTCTTGACTAGCATCAAGGCTGGAGCATGTGTGCCCTTTGACTAGCATCAAGGCTGGAGCATGTGTGCTCTTGACTAGCATCAAGGCTGGAGCATGTGTGCTCTTGACTAGCATCAAGGCTGAGCATGTGTGCTCTTGACTAGCATCAAGGCTGGAGCATGTGTGCTCTTGACTAGCATCAAGGCTGGAGCATGTGTGCTCTTGACTAGCATCAAGGCTGGAGCATGTGTGCTCTTGACTAGCATCAAGGCTGGAGCATGTGTGCTCTGACTAGCATCAAGGCTGGAGCATGTGTGCTCTTGACTAGCATCAAGGCTGGAGCATGTGTGCTCTTGACTAGCATCAAGGCTGGAGCATGTGTGCTCTTGACTAGCATCAAGGCTGGAGCATGTGTGCTCTTGACTAGCATCAAGGCTGGAGCATGTGTGCTCTTGACTAGCATCAAGGCTGGAGCATGTGTGCTCTTGACTAGCATCAAGGCTGGAGCATGTGTGCTCTTGACTAGCATCAAGGCTGGAGCATGTGTGCTCTTGACTAGCATCAAGGCTGGAGCATGTGTGCTCTTGACTAGCATCAAGGCTGGAGCATGTGTGCTCTTGACTAGCATCAAGGCTGGAGCATGTGTGCTCTTGGCTAGCATCAAGGCACCCTCTTGAAGAGCGTAATGGGAATGGAGATGACACGTGTACACCTGCCAGACTGGTTCACTCATCACGCACACAACGCTCACTACTTGAGCATAATAACTCCTACATTAAAACTAATCCCTCGACATTTCTGACTTAGAAAGCTGTTAAAAGGCTAAAATGAATCAACTCTGTTAATAGCTTTTACATTCTCTCTGATTACCAGGATATTTGGCGCTCTACGCGAACATTTTGGGCCCCCTCTCTCCCTCTCGTCTGCGCTGTATGACCCTTGTGGGTTTAGCGTTTAGTTTTGATTATATGAATAATAATCTCTCCCTCTCATACCCAATATACTGACAAAATTTATTATCTTTTCGGCATTTAATACAAAATCAAACATTTTTAATTATGTGGGTTACTGAAATTTTAAATTATAATGATTGCATTATTTTATTGTACATATGCCAAAGGATGTTTTAAATTTAACTTTCTGTGTAAGCCAATACCGTAAAGTGTAGCAGAAAGTGGTGGGGGCCTAATAACTGGGCCCATTATGTGGCTCTGTAATCTTTTGACTACCGCCCACAGGATGGGTATGTAGTGCTTAATAAAGCTGGCAGACTAACTCAGATAAGAGCAATGAAATTGGAGCCAATGCAAAAATATTCACCCTCTTTGCCTTCGTATGTGGCAGGCTAGTTAGCATAATGGGTTGCACTAGCTGTTGATATCATAAAACATGATATACAATACCTCAGCTTCTTTCTTTCCAAGTATTTTACTGAACTTCTCTACTTAGGTACATCTCCTATTTTAATTAAGACCTCTGTATCGGTAGCCATCGCGCACGAAAGCTGGTACATAAAGTATTCATCACGAAATCGTAATGACACGATTGCAAACAAACCATACCACGGGTGGTATGGTTTGCATACTCACATATTTCCTCATTGATGAATCAAGAAGTCCTGATAACATTTCACATCAAATTCAGAAGGTCCCACTGCGGCCTTATGTGAGTCCTGATGCTGCACATGCAGATCCCTAACCACTGAGGCAATGGTAGTCTCAACCTCACCACAGCCGTAACAGAGGGAAGAGTGCAGGTCGAATCTCTTGTGATTCAGTCAGTTGTTTGTAAATTTCAGTTTGCATTCAGAGGATGTAGAAACTAATGGAAAAAATATCTATTTGTATAACTTACAAACCACTAAAACCATTTTGGCTATTGAACGCTTTCTGTGCAGAAATTTTCTAACACAGTTATTAATTCGCTGGCATTATTACCCATTTTCTTATACCTTAATTTACAATGATCTTAATTTACATCTACAATGTTACAGTTATAAACAGAAATTAAAAAAAAAATGACTAAAACTTTACATGCTGGGTTTTTCTTATTTAGGTACACCGGCTGCCCAAACAGCGCCACCTGGGTAAGGTGACCCAGGCACCATTAACCTTGCCATCACTATAATGTTTTTTTCTTCTCCAGTGAGTTGTAAGCCACATGAAAATCGATAATACACGAAGAAAGAGCTGGCAGGGTAAAGTAATGTAGTTTATACCGTGTCTGAATCCGGGATTTAAGAACAGTTCACCGAGATCAGTGGTCCTGCAGATGTTCATGGGGAATTAGTGTGAAGTGCATTAATGTTACCATGGGTTGTTTGTGTAGTGTTTGGGGATCCGATCTCAAGGTGTTAAAGGAGGAGATTCAACTTCTCAAGGAGGGAAATAAGAAATTGAAAATTCGCGTTTGTAGGAGCCCACAAAGCTGCACTCATGTTAGAATTTCTAAATAAGTGCCTAAATGAACAGGTCCTACCGAAATCCCTACTGCAGAACAGGTTGGTCAGGCTAGCTACTACACTGTTCGATCAACTACACAGGTTAGTGCTCATTAAAAATATTGAACTAGTAAGACATGGAGAAGATATTTTCATTGAAATGAGAAAAACCAATAGGGTATTCTTTAATAAGATTCCCCCAGGTTGGCATGACTACTTGCTTGATTATATTTATAGGGAACTTAGAAGAGTTAGACAAAACACCGAACGCAATCATACTATTAAGTTAAATAATCTCATGGCACAGAGTGGTTGGACCACACATGCGAATCCGGAGTTTGTTATGAACCTGTCTAGCAAGGATCTAGCAGTGATCAACAGGCAGCACTAGGGTTTGGATTAAGCTTTGCGCCCTCAACTAATGATGTTAATTACGTATACTTAGCAAAATCGTTTTGCATGCTGGAAAAACACGGTGACTTGGCCCCTGATACATTTAATATGTGTAAAGGTATGGTATATGGAACATTACTCCAGCCAGTGCT
>WNWK01057397.1:0-10748 GCA_009830355.1 Cherax destructor
AAAGCATTAGCACACAGAAGCCGACTGAAATGAACCTTCGCTGCCATGAAAGCATGTACACTTTTCTTTTGCTGATGAAAGTTCTTGAGAGCATCTTTCAATGTAAGCCTGTCTTGTCAACATTAAATACTTGCTCTGATTTGTAGCGTAAGCAGACACGAGTTCATTGTGTGAGCAGGTGGTGATCATTGTTGGGAAAGGGTTCTAGGATTTTTTAGGTATTCAATTTTTTTTTTTAAATGGTTGTTAATCGGGAGTTCACTGTGCGGTGGAACATTGGCAGTATTATTAACTACTAAAGCCTTGTGCAGGGGAACAAAAATTATTGCAACCTGTATGCCTCTTAACAGGACATTATTATTAAAGGAAGTATGCTGTGATATCAATAAGACACTTTGCAACAATGAGTAGAATGTCCCCAGAGTCCCTAAATGTTGGGACTGTCACTAGAACACGTTTCACTCAGTGTAACCCGACTCACTGTAGAAAGGGGCCAGGCATTCGGTAACTATATCTTAGGACACTTGGGAACCTCTGATAATATTCCTAAAACCCATAGGCTTTTGTCTTTTGTTTTTGTTTGATTTTGTTTCCCTGTGTTCCATTGTTTTGGTTTTATCATTATATGTGAAATTTGAAACAGTCTGCAACCACATAACTAATTTGTTACAGCACTTTACAGCGCTCTATGCTTATGATCTGTGTTCATCACTTGGAGATGTTCCATATATGAATGTGACCTTTGTTGTTTACCCCTAATATCTGAAACTAAAATAATTTCTCTAATCTCTGTCACTGCGTAATTTTGATTATAAGAAAATTGTTGACCCATTCTCACCCTATTTTCTTTTCACTTCAAACATGTTAGCCAACTTAGCTGCTTCAAATACACTCTAAGTTTATGATCCTCCAAAAATGTATGATCTGTTGTAGCAATATTCAGACAGTAGTCTACTAATAACAGCTGTATCAGCTCACTAAAATTTTGGACTCCTGCAGATTTATACTTGTTGAAACACTGACTATTCATGGGCAAACCCATGTTAATCTGCCCATACTGTTATTTCAACATTTAGTTTAAACTTTTGCCAATACTTAACCAGCATACACTCATAATCCCCTAATACTATCAATTTGACTATGTTGTAATTCATGTAAGGGTCATCAGACAGAAGAACTGTATAGTGTGCTGCATGAACAAATGCAGCCCAATGTTCTTTTGGCCAAATTAAGGTTCAAGCCTGATTTTTGAGCACATCAAAACATTTCTTGGGCTCCGCTTTAGTAAAGAAGGCTACCTATAATGAAGATTTTTGTATAGTGCCTGCAAAATAAATTGTTGAGCCAAGAAATCAAAAGAAATCAACAAATTTCGAGGTTTCGTCTTTCTCCTTTCCACTAGACAGCACCTGGGCAGTATTACTGAGATTGATTGTAAGTCAGGCAGCTCATACATAAAGCAGCGACTTCGACTCATCCCTTGCTGTCAGTTACCTTGTGTAAGTTGCTATAGACTTGGCCTCATCTTCGACTCCTCTATTGGATTGTTAGATAGCTTATAATTTAGTTACCAGTGATTCTAATGGGGCCCTGTAAGTTTAGTATGGAAAAGATTTCTGTTTTAGCCTTTGCATGAGAAGGACATAATAAGTATTAGATATCCAGGCTAGTTGGGCAGTAGGAGGTGGCTGTGCCGAGAGTGAAAATTGCAGCAGCTAGTCTTCCTCACGAGGGTTTTTTTTCTCAGTGATTTGCTCACTGGTATATTGAGTTAATTTATTCATTCTAATTAGCCAGAGAAAAAGGATAATGTTAAAAATTGCAATTTTGCTAAATCATGAGGTAAGCAATTACATATTGCCAGTAATAAGGCCAAACTTAAAAATGAAATGAGAGGGAGAAAAAGCAGGAAAGGAGGGAGGGAGGGAAGGAAGGAAGGAGAAAGAGGAAGGAAGAAAGAGTGGGGGTGAGAAAGAGAGAGGGAGAAGGATTGAGGGAGGCAGGAAGGTAGAGGGAAGGAGAAAAAGGGAGGAAGAAAGAGCGAAGGATAGAGAGAGGAGGGAAGGAGAAAGAGAGACAGACACAGACAGACAGATTAGCGACTTGCGTAATGCTCACCCACAAAATCTTAACTACGACAATTTTGTCCTTCAGAGTCTGCCTCTGTGAATTCGTCTCAGATGACGACTAAAAGCCTCAGCACTCTGGGTTGGTCACACTTAGTCGCTAGTTGTCTGTGACTTAATCTGCCTCCTGGAGGGTCGCTAGTTACAGGGCTTTCTAGGAAGGATTGTAGGGGGAATTTCTAAGCAAATGGAAGGAGAGGCAAAGAAGTTAAACCCAGGGTTGAGGGAGGGGAAGGAAAAGGGACAAGTTTGAGTGATTGGTAAGAAGGAAGAGAGGAGTATGGAAGAAAGCTTGATAGATAGATACAGAGAGAGAGAAAGGTAGTTGGAATAAGAGATCGAGCAGAAGAAGAGACAAGGGCTGAGAAATGAATGAACTGAATTGAGTTAAAGAGAGGAAGCAAGAAACAGTCGAAAAAATGGAAAGAAAGCAAGAAATAATGGAAGAAAGAGAAAAAAACAAGGAATGGAGAGGAAGGGGCAACAGAGGGAAAGGCAAAGATGAGAGAGGAATGGAAATGTAAAAGAGCAGAAGAGTGACTGAGGAAGGGTGACGGAAGTAAATAGTTAAGAATGATGGTGAGAAGCTTGGAAGTACTGGGAGAGCTTGAGAAGCTTGGAAGTACTGGGAGAGCTTGATAAGCTTGGAAGTACTGAGAAGAGCTTGAGATGCTTGGAAGTACTGGGGAGAGCTTTAGAAGCTTAGAAGTACTGGGGAGAGCTTGAGAAGCTTGGAAGTACTGGGGAGAGCTTGATCTGAAATTACTTGGGAACAACTGAGGAAGTCGAAGGAAGGTTCAGGGTGTTGAAGGAGACCTGACCATCTTGAAGGAGAGCTGACCATCTTGAAGGAGAGCTGACCATCTTGAAGGAGAGCTGACCATCTTAAAGGAGAGCTGAGCGTTTTGGCAAGCTTATAGGGGATGATATTGAAGATGATTTGGTAGTGCTGGGGAAGAACTATTGCAAAAGAGCTTGGAGAGCTTTACTGAAATCAAACTTTGCCTTGTTAATGGGCAGCATAAGTCCCAATTTGTCTATTTTTTCATATTGGTTATTTTGCATATTGTATATATGTCTTGCATAGTTAAGATCGCCTGTCTGCGATTTTGTTTGCATATACAGTGGTACCCCGGATTTCGTCAATAATTTGTTCCAGAAGGCTGTTCGAGTGCCGTTACCGAACGAATTTGTTCCCATAAGAATGAATGAAATTAGATTAGTCTGTTTCAGACCCCAAAAATACACTTACATATATGTTCGAGTTGGGAGCTGTACGAAATCTGGGGTACCACTGTATACCGATTAGGTAAAACTTGCGATTTTGGCTTAAATAGCAACGCTCACCTTGCCATATAAGACAAGTGAAAATTTGTGTATGCAAAAATTTTCCCTCAAAATCATTCGAACATAACGAAAAAAATATATTTCATTGTGTTTGTTTATTATTAAATTAATGTTAACGTATCTAAAATATATTTAGTTGGGTTAGGCTAAGTTAAATTGCGCTTGTTGTGATAAAGTTACGTAGGTTTTCAAAGTTTCTCTTGTTACAAAATTATAAATTCTTACATTAACATAAATGAAAAAAATATATCTTTAAACGTATAAGAGAAAATTTTAGAAAGGACTTAATTTTGATGAGTTCTTGCTAATTGACCAGTTTTCCCTAATCCACGACATATATATATATATATATATATATATATATATATATATTTTATATATATATATATATATATATATATATATATATACATATATATATATATATATATATATATATATATATATATATATATCATATATATATATATATATATATATATATATATATATATATATATATATATATATATATATATATATATATATATATATATATTTTTCAACACGTCAGTTGTTTCCCACAAGGCAGGGTGGCCCAAAAAGAAAAACAAAAGTACGAAATCCGTGGTACCACTGTATATATTTATCTATATATGTATACACACACACACACACACACACACACACACACACACACACACACACACACACACACACACACACTCACAGAAACAAACTCACCAGGATGATAACAGATGCAATCTTCCCACCGGATATCAAACCCTCAGGAAAGATAGAGGGAGCAGAGGGGAGGAGGAGTTGCACTGCTCATTAAGAACAGGTGGGGATTTGAGGAAGTGGAAGGAATGGATGGAATGGGTGAAAGGGACTACATAGTAGGAACAATTCAGTCTGAGGGCCATAAGGTGATAATTGCTGTAATGTACAACCCGCCACAGAACTGCAGGAGGCCAAGAGAAGAATACGACGAGAGCAACAGAGCAGTGGTAGACACACTAGCCGAGGTAGCCAGAAGAGCCCACATGGGGAGAGCAAAGTTACTAGTTATGGGTGATTTCAATCACAAAGAGATTGATTGGGAAAACCTAGAGCCCCATGGGGGTCCTGAATCATGGAGAGCCAAGATGATGGATGTGGTACTGGAAAACCTCATGCATCAACATGTTAGAGACACTACCAGAGAGAGGGGTGGGGATGATCCAGCAAGACTGGACCTAGTATTCACCTTGAGTAGTTCGGACATCGAGGATATCACGTATGAAAGGCCCCTTGGAGCTAGTGATCATTTGGTTCTGTGTTTTGATTATATAGTTGAGCTACAAGTGGAGAGGAGCAGGAATAGGAAGGAGAAACGAAACTACAAAGGGGGACTAAAAGGCATGAGGAACTTCCTACAAGACGTTCAGTGGGAGAAGAATTGGCAGGGAAAAACCCGTAAAAGAAATGATGGAATATGTGACAACCAAATGCAAAGAGGCAGAGGAGAGGTTTGTCCCCAAGGAAACAGAAGTAATGGGAAGACCAGAACAGTCCTTGGTTCACCCAGAGGTGTAGGGAGGCAAAAGTAAGTGTAATAGAGAATGGAAAAGTACAGAAGACAAAGGACCCAGGAAAATAAAGAGATTAGCCGAAGAGCCAGAAACGAATATGCACAGGTAAAAAGGAGGCTCAGGGACAATAGGTAATGATATAGCATCAAAAGTCAAGTCTGACCCTGAAGCTGTTGTATAGCCACATCAGGAGGAAAACAACAGTCAAGGACCAGGTAATCAGGCTGAGAAAGGAAGGTGGGAGTTCACAATAAACGACCAAGAGGTATGTGAGGGCTCAACATGAGATTTAAAGAAGTATTTACACAGGAGACAGGTAGGACTCCAGGAATTCCAGAATAGGGAGGTATACCAACAAGTGCTGGATGAAATACACACAACCGAGGAGGAGGTGAAGAAGCTGCTATGTGAACTCGATACCTCAAAGCGGTAGGACCGGACAACATTTCTCCGTGGGTCCTTAGAGAGGAGCAGAGATGTTGTGTGACCCTACACAAATCTTCAACACATCCATTGAAACTGGGCAACTACCTGAGGCGTGGAAGATGGCAAATGTAGTCCCAATTTTTAAGAAAGGAGACAGACACGAGGCATTAAACTACAGACCTGTGTCACTGACGTGTATAGTATGCAAAGTCATGGAGAAGATCATCAGGAGGAGAGTGGTGGAGCACCTAGAAAGACACAAGCTTATAAACGACAACCAGCACGGTTTCAGGGAAGGAAAATCCTGTGTCACAAACCTACTGGAGTTTTATGATAAGGTAACAGAAGTAAGACAGGAGAGAGGGTGGATAGACTGCATTTTTTGGACTGCAAGAAGGCTGTCGACACAGTTCCTCACAAGAGGTTAATGCAAAAGCTAAAGGATCAGGCACAGTAACAGGAAAACACTGCAATGGATCAGAGAATATCTGACAGGGAGGCAACAACGAGTCATGGTACGTGACGAGATGTCAGATGGCACCTGTGACGAGTGGAGTTCCACAAGGGTCAGTCCTAGGACCTGTACTGTTTTGGTATATGTGAATGACATAACGGAAGGGATAGACTCAGAAGTGTCCCTGTTTGCAGATGATGTGAAGTTAATGAGAAGAATAAAATCAGTCGAGGATCAGGCAGGACTACAAAGAGACCTGGACAGGCTGCAAGCCTGGTCCAGTAACTGGCTCCTTGAATTTAACCCTGCCAAATGTAAAGTCATGAATATCGGGGAAGGGCAAAGAAGACCGCAGACAGAGTATAGTCTAGGTGGCCAAAGACTGCAAGCCTCACTCAAAGAAAAAGATCTTGGGGTGAGTATATACCGAGCACATCTCCTGAGGCACACATCAATCAGATAACTGCTGCAGCATACGGGGCTGGCAAACCTAAGAATAGCGTTCCAATACCTCACTAAGGAATCATTCAAGACTCTGTATACCATATACGTCAGGCCCATACTGGAGTATGCAGCACCGGTTTGGAACCCACACCTGGTCAAGCACGTCAAGAAATTAGAGAAAGTGCAAAGGTTTGCAACAAGACTAGTCCCAGAGCTAAGGGATTGTCCTACGAAGAAAGGTTAAGGGAAATCGGCCTGACGACACTGGAGGACAGGAGAGGTTAGGGGAGACATGATAACGACATATAAAATACTGCGAGGAATAGATAAGGTGGACAGAGACAAGATGTTCCAGAGAGGGGACACAGAAACAAGGGGTCATAATTGGAAGTTGAAGACTCCTATGAGTCAAAGGATGTTAGGAAGTATTTCTTCAGTCATAGAGTTGTCAGGAAGTGGAATAGCTTAGAAAGCGACATAGTGGAGGCAGGAACCATACATAGTTTTAAGACTAGGGTTTGATAAAGCTCATGGAGCAGGGAAGAGAGGACCTAGTAGCAATCAGTGAAGAGGCGGGGCCAGGAGCTATGACTCGACCCCTGCAACCACAAATAGGTGAGTACAAATAGGTAGTACACATATATATATATATATATATATATATATATATATATATATATATATATATATATATATATATATATATATATATATGTCGTGCCGATTAGGTAAAACTGGTCAATTAGCAAGAACTCATCTAAAATTAAGTCCTTTCTAAAATTTTCTTATACGTTTAAAGATATATTTTTTTCATTTATGTTATTGTAAGAATTTATAATTTTGTACCAAGAGAAATTTGAAAACCTACCTAACCTTATTACAACAAGTGCAATTTAATTTAGCCTATCCCAACTAAATATATTTTAGATACGTTAACATTAATTTAATAATAAACAAACACAATGAAATATATTTTTTTCGTTATGTTGAGAATGATTTTGGAGAAATTATTGCATACACAAATTTTCGCTTCTCTTATATGGCAAGAAGAGCGTTGCTATTTAAGCCAAAATCTCAAGTTTTACCTAATCGGCACGACATATATATATATATATATATATATATATATATATATATATATATATATATATATATATATATATATTTTTTTTTCATAGACTATATATATATATATATATATATATATATATATATATATATATATATATATATATATATATATATATATATATATATATATATACTATTTTTCAACACGTCAGCCGTTTCCCACCAAGGCGAGGTGGCCCAAACAGAAAAACAAAAGTTTCTCTTTTTAACTTTAGTAATGTATACAGGAGAAGGGGTTACTGGGCCCTTGCTCCCGGCATTTTAGTCGACTCTTACGATACGCATGGCTTACGGTGGAAGAATTCTGTTCCACTTCCCCATGACGATAAGTAGGTGGGTCTCGTATGGTAATGTCTTTTCCAAACCACCCAAGGGGTAGACATCAAGGCTCGCTTTTTTTATAGTGGTGTTCCCTGGTGAGGCCTAATCCACTTCCTCCCACACCTCTTCTTGATGTTGTTATGATCAAGTACCAATTAATGTATACGTGAACAACACTTGTAACAAAAGTGTAACACACATAGGGTGTGCCTTGCAAGTGACTGTAAACACTTACCAGCAGAAAGAAGTTTTGGGAAACTTATAGAACTCTGCCGAATCCCATGGTTATCTATCTTTGGGCGCAATTTATAATAGCTCTTTCTCTTGAACGGGTAAGCCCACAATTGTGTCAGGGTTTAATCTTCAGGACTCGCCGAGAGGAAAACCCATCCGATCTGTGCATCATAGCCCTTGGATTGAATTAAAATGATGGGATCTTCAAGACTCCGCTGAGTGGACCACACCATTAAAACTCTATCGGTAGCGGTAGAATAAGCACCAGGAGGGGCCTTCAGGACTCCGCCGAGAGGGACCCTCCACCATCAATATTGAATCTCAGCTTTAGACAACATTAAGAGGTATCTTCAGGACTACGCCGAGCGGAATCCCCTTAACATAAATCTGAGTTGCAATAGCCATAGATTATAATGAGGAGGTCTTCATGACTCCACCGAGTGGACCTCAACATTAACAAAAATCTGGGATTAAGGAAAAGTAAGGGTCTTCAGGACTCCACCGAGGGGACCCCCACCTTTAACAGAAATCCTAGTTAATGTATAGGGTCTTCAGGACTCCACCGAGAGGACCCTACTAGAGCTAAGGAAAAACTTTAGTTACATCATTTGTGTCTTCATAGGCACTGATCTTCTTTGCAAGAGAAGAGCTAATGAAGAGGGCACGACCTCTTTCTCTTATTCCAAAGAATGGACCCGAAGGTTAAAAATTGGAAGACATATATAACAGGTAATTTCCTTACGAAGTAAACGCATATAGCATATAGGATAAATAAGTTAGTTTGGAATTAGTCTCAAAATTTGTGAGAAGAGTGAGTACTGCAGTATAGTGTGCAGAGACACCTAGTGAGCTGAAAAATAGTTAGGGTTGAATACTGGATTCTAACATAGTGTAGTGATGTGATCCATAATGTGCAGTTTTGTGATTTTCGGACAATATAATTGTTTGTTTTAAAACACTCACAAAAATATTCTTAAGATTTTGGTAAGATTTATTTTTTTTTCGAATATTTTTTGAGACAGAGCGGGAGTTTACAATCAGGGGTCCCGACAATGAAACGGTTATATGATGATAAGTTTTTAGATAATTTCGTGATTTTATGTTCTTGCCATAATTTGTCGAATTTTAATTTGTGATTGATGTGTTGTTGATACAAGTAATAGGTATGCATTACTTCTCTCCAGTGGACAAGATGCAGCTGTTGGAGACCATCACTACAGAGAAGACTTCACAAGACACCATAGCTTCAGCAGTGGATGTTGGAGATCATCACTACAGAGAAGACTTCACAAGACACCAAAGCTTCAGCAGTGGATGTTGGAATCATCACTACAAGAAGACTTCACAAGACACCATAGCTTCAGCAGTGGATGTTGGAATCACCACTACACAGAAGACTTCACAAGACACCATAGCTTCAGCAGTGGATGTGAGATCATCATACAAGAAGATCACAAAGCAGCAGTAGCTCAGCACTTGCTGTTTGTAAATTCTTCAATTTAAATTACAGTTGCCCATATGTTAACACAGTAGTTGTTCCTGAAAGCAGCATTGAAATGAACAAAAAAAAATTGTGCAAAATAAACTGAAGTGCATATGAAAATAGAGTTATGCTCCTTAGACCCAAAAAAAACAATTTGATTTTAGAACTCAAAATATTTAAAAAAAAAAATTGATGTAGGGCTGTGTTATATTTACAATATTTATAGCTACAAAGGTTACATAATTAATAATTTCAACTTTTAAAGGGGAGGATTGGTAAGCTATCAGAAGGCCTGGGTCAGTGACTAAAAGCTCAAGTGCATGTCATCACATAACTTAAGACCCCTGTCAGGAAGCAATTGTCCTGTTTTCAGACGACTTGCCTAACCTAACCTAAATAAATATTTATTTCCTGAAGTCCTGATTGCTGGTATATGTCAATGATTTTTGGAGTGGAGAGGGATGATGTAGCCCTGCTGAGCTGGCATAGAAGGTTGTGACTTGTTGGCTCAGGTGGATGGCTGAGCTTGCACAGATGTCAAGGATTGTACTGGATTACAGAAAAATTATGTGGTGTGGTATTGTTTGTTAGCAATCGTGTCATTACGATTTCATGAGTCAGAATTATGTAATGTGTGTCTGGTCTCCTTACCATACAGTAATTTATACAGCTGACAGTAAAACATCAGCTGCTCTAGACCTCATTTCAAAGCAATGCTTGTAAATTTGTCAGTGTCCTCTTTAGTGGAAAAAGTCTACAACTTTACCAGTATGGAACTGTTCACGTAACTGTTGCATTGTTAACTACTTTCTTCAGTTTCTTCCTCATATTTGTCTGTTATCTGCCTCATTGTATCTGGGCATTGAGCTCTGCTAATATTTCCTCTGAACTTTTCTTCCCCATCATCTAAGATCTGATTCACCTGTCATGCGGGTTCGATTCCCGGCCAAGGGTGGAAACATCGGACTTTTTTCATTACACCCGTTGTCTATGTTCACCCATCAGTAAAATGGGTAATGGGAGTTTGTCGAATGGTGTGGGTCGCATCCTGGGACAAAACTGACCTAATTTGCCCTGAAATGCTCTGCATAACAAGGGCTTTCTACGTCAGTGACATGTCTGTAGTTTAATGCCTCGTGTGTGTCTCCTTTCTTAAAAATTGGGACTACATTTGCCCTCTTCCATGCCTCAGGTAGTTGCCCAGTTTCAATGGATGTGTTGAAGATTTT
>WNWK01057398.1:0-10748 GCA_009830355.1 Cherax destructor
ACCATTTAGGAGGCTTGTAGGGATATATGTAAAGCAGAGATATGTGGAGGAGGGAGGGGTGGGGGTAAGCGGGTGGGAGTGGTCATGCGTGAGGTACGGAGGTGGTGGAGTGGACGTGACCTGAGTTTATGTGAAGCAATGTTGAGGGTTTTACTAGTGGTCAGAGAGCCAAGGGGTTTTCGGGTGGGGTTTTGGACAAGCTTGGGGAGGCGGGGATATAGTGCAAGGGTAGCAGAGTACCCAAAGTATAATTGGCGGGCGACTTGGGTAGGTTTCCGGAAGTTGAGGCTGAGGGCGAGGGTGAGGAGACGGTTTTCGATTCCTACATGGAATCTTGGCTTCTAAAGCGCAATTGTTTTTAATGGGTTTAGCGAGTGAGAGTACTTGTTTGAGATGTGGGCTTTGGATACGTCGTACCATGCGGTGTATTTTGTGAAGATTTAGGTGGGGTACGGGAATGGTTTGGACGGGTCCTGAGGAGTGTAGGTGGGTGTGGGCTTTCGGTGTTAGGGGCTTTAAGCCTGGATATTGGTGGGTTTGAGGAAAATGTACGTAGAAGTTTAATGTACCTGGTGGTTGATTTCATATATGTGTCGTGGGGTATGCGAGGTAGTGGGTGGGAGGCGGGTTCGTGCCTTGGCGGCACATTTTACAGGACGAAATGTAGGAATCAGGGTTTGTATAGGAGAACGTGGGTTGAGGCTTTCTCTGAGGGTTATAGAGTGATGACGGTGGTGTCCCTTTTAAGGTCGAGTGGGGAGGGGGAGGGGGAGGTAGGGTATAGCCGGAAGGGTTGACTAGGGTATAGTATGGTTGATTGGTGTGTGGTTGGTTAGGCGTGGGTATACAGGGTTGAAGCTAGGATGGGTTGGGTCGGGGTGGTATCGTGGGTGTCCGATTTTAGGACGTTTCGGGGGTTTATGGGGTTGTAGGTAATTTTTCAGGTGTGTGTGTTGACTCAGACTTGGAGTGTTGTTGGTTGGGGGGGGGGTCATAGGGGTCATGGACGCATGGGGTTTTCCTCTAGGATGTAGTGGTGTAATCTAAAGTTCAAGTAGTAGGGTTTGTCGGTGGTGATGTGCTAGCAGTTTGCTTTTATGTGGCAGGTTTGAGGTTAGGAGGTGTTAGGTGTTAGACAACCGACAGTGTGCAGGTGTGCTTGGGTGCAGTTTGCCCAGGTATCTGTGGCAATTCATGTAGGATTAAGTTGATGTTTTGCTATGTTTTTCTTAGGTTTAACGTCTTTAGTACTGTATTCTGTATGGGTTCCCTATCTTTTGTTTGAATTATACATTATGAGCAGATTCTGCATATTTTTGTGTTTTTTTCTAGAGTGTTTGTATATGTATGCAACACATGTGTTTTGTGTGGTCTTATTCTCCAGGTGTGGGAATGTGACGTTGTGTTGTAGACAGTGTTGTCTACGGTAGTGATGGCTTGATGTTAATGTATTTCTTATTTAAGATGATGTTGTGGTGTGACCCTTGTTTCGGGGGTCAGTTGTTTTTATGTGTTATTGTGCAACACCTGTTTTATAGGCAGAAAGTTTAAGGTTTTATTTTATTTCATGCCTATGTACTGCGTTTTGTGGCAGGGAGGAAGTAAGATATGTAACCAACGGTTTAATTTTGTGGTGTTTTTGAGACAGTGTATGTACAGTTTCATTGACAGTGTGTTATGTTATTGTATAGAAAAAATTAGCTAGGATGGGTAGTAGGATGGACATTTTTGTTTGTGCTTTTGGCACGGGTTCTTATTATAGGAGATATAGACAGCTGACAGATGTGTTTATTCCTGTTCTGTTTGCTTGTTTTGTTTATATGAGCCTGCTTTATTTTTGGGCATTTATTGGATTGTTATGTATATATGTGTTTTTCAATAAAATATAAAAAAAAAAAAAAATTAAAGGGAATCACAGATATCAATAAGTGTATTTTGCTGTGGTTAGTAATGTGCAAATTAAGGAGAATCACAGATATCAATAAGTGTATTTTGCTGTGGATATGTGCAAGATAAAGTAGTTATCGTATGGTTAACTACCGGTTAGGTGCGTAAGTGAGATAAGATGTTTTTTAACGGTGCTTTTGAAAATGGAGGTTGTGTCTGCAGTTGCCCTCGAACACGGAGCCTCACTTGCACTCGAACACGGAGCCTACATAAACACTGATATCTGTTCGCTGGAAAAGTTACTTCTGGTGACTCGGGTTATCATGCAGACACCACATTTACAACATGGCATAACAGGGTAGATTAATAACTTAAATCCTGATTACTTGTTTAAGACGCAAAATCCACAGCTAATCCTCAAATTAGTTATAGAAACAAGATGATGTTTCGGCTCAAAACTTCAAACTTCCTTTCCAAAATTTGGGTTACGTTGTCCAGTTACTTTGTGTTATTTGGTCTTCAACAAGTATTGTGTCTGAATAAATTGTTTACAAAACGGACAAGTTGATAAATGAGACTTGTGCAACATCTGAGAATCTTTATTCTGAAAAAGTTTCTGGCTTTTTCGGACCGACTTCATCTCTTCCACCATTCTTCTCTGTATTGGACTGAAGAAGCCACTGGCTGGCAAAACGTTTTCAGAACAATGACACTTAAATGTTGAACATTTATCAAGTATTATGTTATATAAACGAGAAACTCATTCTGAAATGAAACGAAGATCTACTTTCAATGTGCCTATCATTCTGCTACAAGCAAATATAATCAGTTGACTCACTTTTATCAGCCTTTGCGCTGCCGGTCTCCTGGCAGATGTCTGCACTGTGAGCAGCGTCTGCGGGGTTGTTGATCGTCCACAAACAAGCAGTGAGCAGCACCAACACTCTCGTCCACATCCCACTCCACCTCCTTGACCGCAGTGACCATTTCATCCGGTAAGCAGGTACCAGAGACCTCTGTTGAGAGTGTTTGTTTCCTCTGGCAGAACGAGGCACAGTGAGGCGAGTAACACTGCTGCCACTGACAGGCACAGTGAGGCGAGTAACACTGCTGCCACTGACAGGCACAGTCAGGCGAGTAACACTGCTGCCACTGACAGGCACAGTCAGGCGAGTAACACTGCTGCCACTGACAGGCACAGTCAGGCGAGTAACACTGCTGCCACTGACAGGCACAGTCAGGCGAGTAACACTGCTGCCACTGACAGGCACAGTCAGGCGAGTAACACTGCTGCCACTGACAGGCAGCTTCACGCAATTACATGAGGTCTGTTGGGTTTTAAAATATGTTTCAGAACACTTCGCTGGCCCCACAATGTCTGCCCTCATGGTTGGTCTAGATATTACTTGAATTTTAGGCAAAGAACTAATTGTATTTTTTGTTTTCAAATATTTAGCTTTAGATTGTCTTTCGTATTGGGTAGTCATATGTTTTCGTAAAAGGCATTTTGATTATTTGCAGAAAATGACAACAATTCCCACACAATACACAACACGTTTGCATTTCCTTATAAAAATAGATTGCAACATGTTTATTATTGCAAAAAGTTGTAAATTCTGAATCTGATCACCAGCTGGTAGCTGGTGATAAATCATACAGAGGGTTTCTGGGAAGGCAAATGGTTGAGTCTTTTAGTCTACCATTTATATTTACCATAAAAGATGCCAGATGGAGAAACATTGCAGGTAAGATGGAACAAGCCTTGCAAGATGGAACAAGCCTTGCAAGATGGAACAAGCCTTGCAAGATGGAACAAGCCTTGCAAGATGGAACACTCGCCCCGCCCACGGGGTCAGGATGCTGCAGGCTGCACGGTTTATCTCAGAAACGAACCAGGCCATTCCGGATTTCCATTGAACTACGCAAGTACCTCAACACCTGCGTGAAGGACGTGGTGTTACCTGGTAGTGAGTAGATTACATGTGAGCTCATTGGTGAAGTCTCTGTTTTGATGTCAGGTATCGTGGGTGGGACCGCTGTCAGGTATCGTGTGGGTGGGACCGCTGTCAGGTATCGTGTGGGTGGGACCGCTGTCAATTATCGTGTGGGTGGAACTGTTCGTTGTTTTAGACACCGTTGCTTCCGTTAAACTTCTTGTGAATGTTAATCTCAATGATTAATGTTAATTAATCATTGGGTTTTCTCAATCAAAATGTCGGTATAAAGACTCAGTGCAAAATATTTCCGATGCAATTTGAGATGATAACTGAGCATAAAACTCGTCCACTTGTTACTCAAAAGTCCTTTTAAGAAATGATGAAACTGTAATTATATTTTATCTAATAATTCAGGTCAACCAACTCTTGTCATTTAAAGTACTTAAATATTCAATGTTCGTCATCTCAGAGTCAGAATCAACCTTCTGTCCTTCATTATTAATCACCAGTAAGGTTTCAATACTTGTAATCTTTGATAGACACGCCGGGACTTTTCAGCTTAAAATTTATCAAATTATTTCATGGCAAATGCTTTAGGAATTTAAACATTTATCAAAACACCATTTTAGGGAGAAAAAAATATTTTTCAGATTTCTTCTCACATTATAAACATGAGAGGAAGAGCAGCTGAGTGGGGAGTATCTTCTGTTCTTCCATACATGAGAGGAAGAGCAGCTGAGTGGGGAGTATCTTCTGTTCTTCAATACACTCGGTAAGATCCGCGAAGTTGACGCTTTTGCCAAACTTCACAAGTTTAAGTTTTAAGTCGGGACTCGTCCTACTTCTAGTGTTTACTATTATTAACACAGAATCATGTTTTGCTGTATTTTTAATATTTATTTTCGCCCTAGTTACTCTAGGAACTAATAAACACCTCAATAACACAGTTCACTCGTTTCTTTGCGAATTTAGAAATAAAAAAAATCTTGATGTATCGAAAGAATATTTTTCAGCTATTTTATAACACTTTAAATTGAATTAGTAACATATATGAAGATAATTCATTTCTAATGTTTAATAGTTTAAAGAAGCGACGCTAATAAACACTTATTCTTTGATATTTTCAGCTGCATCTTCTGCATTGCTGTCGCTTGAGAATAATTTTTCCTGTGACTGCGATTCAGAGACGAGGATCTTGAGCGGTCGTCCAGAAAGATGGAAACAACTCAGAGGAAGAAGTTATGGATTACTTGTGGAGGGAAGATCATCAACGTCCCTGATACGACGTCTGCGAACTTCCGTCATGTCTTAATTCTTCCTTCATGAGCGATGCGAACTCTGCTTTACATTTTGCAAGTTGGTGAGAGGACGGAGTATCAGGGTTGATATATCAGCTTGCCTCAGAGATGCTGAGAGGATGCTAGAACATCTCATAAAGCATGAGATACACTGACCTGTCCTGACCAAGAAAATCCTTCAGCAATCACCGGTGATGACATCTGTAAAAGAAAGTAAGTTAATTAAGAGATCTTCCACAACCTGCATACCATGTTTCTTTAAAATACCTAAATTATGGCCTAGTGTCAAACCCTCCGCCTAGAGTATAGATGTAGTGAAGTGAGGCCTGGCCACAGACCGGACCGCGGGGGCGTTGACCCCCGAAACCCTCTCCAGGTATACTCCAGGTATACTAATACTAATAATGAAGTTTGACGAATAAGCAAAGGATTTTGTAGATTACAGCTTCGGAGTTAAGGTTAAAGCCAAGGAAAAACATGTGAAAGACATAAATAATGAAATTTGTTAATCCTCGGATTTGTTCACCTTTCCTGGAGTTTACCTGGAGAGGGTTTCGGGAGTAGTGGATCAGGGTCTGATCAACCAGGCTGTTACTGATGGCCGCACGCAACCCGACGTACGAACCTCAGCCCGGCTGGTCAGGTACTGACTTTAGGTGACTGTCCAGCTCCTTCTTGAAGACAGCCAGAGGTCTATTGGTAATCCCCCTTATGTATGTTGGGAGGCAGTTGAACAGTCTTGGGCCCCTGACACTTATTGTGTTGTCTCTGAGTGTACTCGTGGCGCCCCTGCTTTTCATTGAGGGAATGTTGCATCTCCTGCCTTTATTTACATTAAAAATATTCTCACTAGTTAAAAAGTACATTAATTCTTCCATTATTCACGTTAACTGCCAACTAACCTTCAGCAATTAAAAAAAATAATGAATTGGCAAATTATCTTTACTGAAAGTCTTATAAATATTTAAAAAAATGCTTACTCTTGAAGGACTGCTAATTTTTGGTGACCATTTAATATGTTTCTCTCTATAACAGCAACTAATCTTTCCTTCAAGGCAGAAAGTGAATTGCTTATATATACTATTGTAAGATGGATTTAATTAGGTTATATTAGGCGTAATGTTAAAGGTAATGTAAGAGGTTGGAGAGGTGTGAGTTGTGCTCACACCTCTCCAACAACAATTGTCCTCAAAGATTTGTTAAGTTATACCATAAATTAAGGAAAGATCCTGGACTTAAGCAAATGCGATAGTAATTATGGACAAGGTAGATTACAGGTGAAAAATAAACATGATAATTAGAACACAGGGGAACTTAAGTGCCTCTTAAAGACCTGAAACGATTGTTATTTAGCTCGTATGGAACCGACAGTTCAAAAAAAATATTACTCTGCCAGCTTGTTGTTCCTTACGTGACTCCGGAAATTCATTCACAATTTGTGTTTTCTCGTGATATTTTGTCTTATCTATTAGTTAAGTGAGCAATGTTTTCTGTCATGGAAATTAACCGATATTGGTAATTGTGATTGAGTGTTCACGGTGATTGGTCTGTCTTACTGATGGTTCACGGTGATTGGTCTGTCTTACTGATGGTTCACGGTGATTGGTCACTCTCACTCAGTTCTAAGATGGCAGCTGAAACTGGTCTCACTTGTGACATCATCAACCAATCTTCCATCACTATCTTCATCACTAACGAAAGTTTTGTGAAGCAGTTAATGATGAGTGAGGAACCTTTAGTGATGAGTGGGGAACCTTTAGTGATGAGTGGGGAACCTTTAGTGATGAGTGGGGAACCCTTAGTGGAATAAGAAACTTTAGTGGTAAGTGGGGAACCTTTAGTGATGAGTTAGGAACTTTTAGTGATGAGTGGGGAACCATTAGTGATGAGTGGGGAACCTTTAGTAATTGGTGGGAAACCTTTAATGAGTGGGGGACCTTCAGTGTTATAGGAAACTTTAGTGATGGATACACACACAACCCGCACATATAAAAAGAGAGGAGCTTACGACGACGTTTCGGTCCGACTTGGACCATTTACAAAGTCACACTAACACACAGAACAGGGGGAGGGGGTATATATAGGCAGGCAGACAGGGGAGGGTACAAGAGAGTGGGGTAATAATGGAGGTAGTAGTAGAAGTGGTAGTAGTAGTAGTAGTGGAGTCAGTCATAGTCTAGGAAAGGAGCACTACAATGAAGCTGGCGGCCCGCAAGGGTAACGGCTTGAGATTGTGAACATCATCGTCTTACTCCTCGTCATCGTCTTAGCCTAACAATAACAATATCGTCATGGCATCTGTGTTTGTCCTGCTCGTCGTGTTGATCTTCCAGCAGCTCTGATTCTTGGCATTCAGTCTCCCTGCGATCCCCGTTGGGGAGGGGAATTTTATACAGTCATCACCATCCTAAATTGGACATCACGATGAGCTATAGAAATCGAGTCAAGATCAAACCAAACAGTGGCACTGTGAACGATTCTTCAAAACTTGCTCTAGCAATTTGCGTTAGAAGTGTGTTACAAGTGAAGTTCAACACCATACTGACCCTGAAGGAAGCATTTATTGCAGTGTGCAACGACGATGAAGAAACAGAAAAGCTACTCACTACAACAGCCACCACCACTCTAGCAGGTCGAGGATTTACTGTCATGTCATCTCCAGCTCTCAGGGCAAGAAGGTCAGTCTTCCTTAAGAAACTTGATAAGCTTCTTACAGTTCAACCTATAGACGAACTCAAGACGTCCATTGAAAATCAAAACTCATGGGCCAAAGTCGAGAGCATTATGAAAATACCTACAGCTCCATCCATGCTCAAAATTACGTTCACCGATTTAAATATGGCTGCCACTGCATTGACTGATGGTATTGCAGTATTTTATTACTTCATCAGCCCCACACACATCGAGCTGAGAGATACCATTACATTCCTCAATGTTGGAATTGTTACTCTTATGCACACAACACAGAGACTGTCCAGTGAAGGACAGGAAGTTTTGCACAACATGTGGTAATGAAGGACATGATTTTCGGTCATGCCCCGTCTCTGAACCTCCAACACCAACTTGTCTCAACTGTAAAAGCACCGATCATCACACTCTAGCCGCTAAATGTCCAAATAGAAAAGACATTATGAAGAAGACCCAAGAAGTAGCACAAAAAAAGTCATCTTCAAAATCACCCACCTATCTGCTATTACGAAACTACAAGCTACCACAACAAAAATTCTCCAAGCTTCGAATCAACCTCCACTGCCACCATCGCACCTGATTGTGACCCAACCACCATATACTACTGTATGATATATGCTCATATGCACAATGCTGCTATTCCTGGAACCTTCAACTCATCCATAAATGAACTCCTCAAGTTAAATAACATGCCAGAGTTCAAATTCCCAACATCTCCACCATCTTCACTGATACTCAACAATAACCAACAACCTGTCATCGTTTCTCCACCTACAAATCAATCTCACGACGCTGCTCCACCACCATCACAACCAACACCACTTACTTCCAGTCACGGCACTCCATTCACAACCAATGAAATGCCTCTGATATCTCCAAAAGACTCCAGAACCAACAAATCAGGGACCTCCCAGCCTACGCAAACTCAACAGCCGCCGCCCATTCAGATACCTCCACATCCACACTATCCACTCCTGCTAAGACGACCAGAACATCACCGCCTACACCAACATTTGCTTCACACTACGATTTAGTACAAGACACAACCAGCCGCACCCTCAAATGGAAAAACATCGTCTACTATGCACACAACAGGAACTTTACCATTGATGTAAATCCAGCCACCTTGAGTTCGTATATACGTCAAGGGGACGTTAAGTTCACCAACAAGGTTACCCTACGCATCTGTTTCTGAACTCATCGAAATCTTAGAACAGATAGTAAAAGACTCTCGTATTAACTACAAACGAACGTATATAAAATTGATCCCCACATCAACATTCAACTACATCAAGAATGCAGATGACGACTCCACTATCACAAATCACTAAGAAGTCTCACCAACAGGAAAGCCTGCTATTCCTGTTCTCAAGTCTGCCCCACGATCGCCTTAGCTGCTGGGTTAAGCCCTGGCTCTATTTCTACGACTAAGAAGACTCCTCTCCAGCGCTATTCTTCGTCTGTACCGTCTTCTCCGCTCATCCCATTGGGATCTTGCCTGTATTTATTCATTCATTCATTCGTTCTGTGTGTTAGTGTGACTTTGTAAATGGTCCAAGTCGGACCGAAACGTCGTCGTAAGCTCCTCTCTTTTATATGTGCGGGTTGTGTGTGTATTGTTCCAGTCACGGTATTGTGCCTTTTTTTGTTATTTTAGTGATGGAGTGGGGAAACTTAATTGATGAGTGGGGAACCTCTAGTGATGTGTGGAACTTTTAGTGCAGTAGGAAACTTTAGTGATGGAGTGGGGAAATTTTAGTGATGGAGTGGTGAACCTTTAGTGATGGAGTGGGGAACCCTTAGTGGAGTGGAAAACTTTAGTGATGGAGTGGGGAAACTTTAGTGATGGAGTGGGGAACCCTTAATGATGAGTGGGGAACCTTTAGTGATGGAGTGGGGAACCCTTAATGATGAGTGGGGAACCTTTAGTGATTAATCAGAAATCTTTAGTGACTGATCCGCCCTCGCCCTGCCACAAAACCACCTACAGGTATGTTGGGTGAGTGTGGGGGCTGCTAGGCGATGATCTTCACCAATCCGAATGGTCTGAGGGTCGAGTCGAGTGCCCAGGGACGAATTAGGAACATCTGTAAGGAAATCTCCTGAATGTGATGCCTCGAAAACTAGGAGACGAATTTTGTCCTTTCCTCAGGCATTGTCCAGCACTGTGTGAGCGATTTTTTCCACGATCTCTTTGTCCCAGAGGGACTTTGTGCTCTCTGGGAGGAGCTGGTTTGCTTGAAGAGTCTGCACGTATGTCCTACTGCGTGGCTGCTTCAATGAAACTGGGGTCTTGATCTCCTACCGCACCTCTCAAGCGTTTGGGGACAATCTCCTTGACTAGTTCACTGGAAGCCATACACGCGGACAGAAATGTAGGTAATGCTACCTTCGTTGCCTTGCGAACCCCTATACCTCCCAGTCACACTTGAAATGTTGCTTGATTCCAGTGACAGATCCAGTGCCTTCCTAAAACAGATATCAGGAACATGGAATTCAGTATGACTGTAAGAACCGAGTACAAACTACACAAGGGAGAGCTGAAACAGGAGACGGTTTTATCCTCTTCTGCCGAGAATATCGACATATGATTCAGGAGAGCGTCATATGTACTGAGTGTTGGGTTGTCGAAGTAGATTGTTCACCTCAAGAAGTAAGTTAGTCTTGGCAGAGTTAGACACATTGTGAGGAGATACACGTTGTCATAGGCATCCAGATAGGTCACTTATTCTCTCCTCCATCCTCTTCGGGTCATTCAGTTTGTCCCTGAGGACTGTGTTGAGGGCCTGATGGCCCAGGTGCTCTCAAGAGCACGGGTGGTAGTTAAGGCTTCAGGAAAGATTGTTTGCAAAGCTGTAATTATTTCCTGGTTGGTTAAGATGTCACACTTTGAGGTTGGGGTGAACCGTTCTTGGCTAAAACCCGGGTTTCCCCTTAA
>WNWK01057399.1:0-5000 GCA_009830355.1 Cherax destructor
TATATATATATATATATATATATATATATATATATATATATATATATATATATATATATATATATATATATATATATATATATATATTATTGTAACCACGAACGAGTGGTATTGATCAATAACAACACTGCGATAGCCAGGGTTCGAACCCATGTTGTACTGGCCCGTCATTGTGGGTAAAGGCGTCATGTGGTTCTCGCTCACAATGACGAGCCAGTACAACATGGGTTCGAACCTGGCTAGCGCAGTGTTGTTACTGATATATATATTATATATATATATATATATATATATATATATATATATATATATATATATATATATAATGTATATAGTCAGCAACCACCCGGGGAGGTACTACCGTCCTGCCAAGTGAGTGTAAAACTGGTAGGATTGCTGGTGTCTTTTTCTGTCTCATAAACATGCAAGATTTCAGGTACGTCTTGCTACTTCTACTTACACTTAGGTCACACTACACATACATATACACATTTATGTATACACATCTGAGTTTTCTTTGATTTTATCTTAATAATTCTTCTTCTTATTGCTTTTCCTTTCATATCCATGGGGAAGTGGAATAAGAATCTTTCCTCCGTAAGCCATGCTGTTGTAAAAGTCAACTAAAATGCCGGGAACAATGGGCTAGTAACCCCTTTTCCTGTATAGATTTACTAAAAGAAAAATAAGAAAACTGTCAAAGTGGGATGTTTGAATGTGCGTGGATGTTGTGCGAATGATAAGAAAGAGATGATTGTAGATGTTATGAATGAAAAGAAGCTGGATGTCCTGGCTTTAAGTAGACAAAGCTGAAGGGGGTAGGAGAGTTTCAGTGGGGAGAAATAAATGGGATTAGGTCAGGGTTTCAAATAGAGTTAGAGCTAAAGAAGGAGTGGCAATAATGTTGAATAATCAGTTATGGCAGGAAAAGAAGGAATATAAATGTATAAATTCAAGAATTATGTGGAGTAAAATAAAGGTTGGATGTGAAAAGTGGGTTATAGTAAGTGTTTATGCACCTGGAGAAGAGAGAAGTGTAGAGGAGAGAAAGAGATTTTGGGAAATGTTGAGTGAGTGTGTGGGGAGTTTTGAACCTAGTGAAAGAGTAATTGTGGTTGGGGATCTTAATGCTAAAGTGGGTAAAAATGTTGTGGAGGGAGTAGTAGGTAAATTTGGGGTGCCAGGGGTAAATGTAAATGGGGAACCATTAATTGAGCTATGTGTAGAAAGAGGTTTGGTAATAAGTAATACATATTTTATGAAAAAGAGGATAAATAAGTATACAAGGTATGATATAGCACGTAATGAAAGTATTTTGTTGGATTATGTATTGGTGGATAAAAGGTTGATGGGTAGGCTTCAGGATAAATCGGATCATTATTTGGTTGTAGCTACAGTTAGAGTAAGAGGAAGATGGGACAAAAAGAAAATGGCAACAGCAAGTAAGAGAGAGGTAAAAGTGTATAAAGTAAGGGAGGAGGAAGTTAGGGTAAGATATAAGCAACTATTGGCAGAAAGGTGGGCTAGTGCAAGTATGAGAAGTGGGGGGAAGGGAAGGTTGAAGAGAGTTGGGATAGTTTTAAAAATGCAGTATTAGAATGTGGGGCAGAAGTTTGTGGCTATAGGAGGATGGTTGCAGGAGGAAACAGGAGTGAGTGGGGGAATGAAGAAGTAAAGGGTGTGATAAAAGAGAAAAAGGTAACTTATGAGAGGTTTTTACAAAACAGAAGTGTTAATAGAAGAGCAGAGTATATGGAGAGTAAAAAAAAGGTGAAGAGAGTGGTGAGAGAGTGCAAAAGAAGAGCAGATGAAAGAATGTGAGAGGTTCTGTCAAGAAATTTTGCTGAAAACAAGAAAAATTTTTGGAGTGAGATAAACAAGGTAAGAAAGCCTAGGGAACGAATGGATTTGTCAGTTAAAAACAGAGTAGGGGAGTTAGTAGATGGGGAGCTGGAGGTATTGGGTAGATGGCGGGAATATTTTGAGGAACTTTTAAATGTCGATGAAAAAAGAGAGGCGGTAATTTCATGCACTGGCCAGGGAGGTACAACATCGTTTAGGAGTGAAGAAGAGCAGGATGTGAGTGTGGGGAGGTGCGTGAGGCATTACGTAGAATGAAAGGGTAAAGCAGCTGGAACTGACGGGATAATGACAGAAATGTTAAAAGCAGGGGGGATATAGTGTTGGAGTGGTTGGTAGTGTTGTTTAATAAATGTATGAAAGAGGGGAAGGTACCTAAGGATTGGCAGAGAGTATGTATAGTTCCTTTATATAAAGGGAAGGGGGATAAAAGAGATTGTAAGAATTATAGGGGAATAAGTTTACTGAGTATACCAGGTAAAGTGTACGGTAGGGTTATTATTGAAAGAATTAGAGATAAGACAGAGAGTAGGATTGCAGATGAGCAAGGAGGCTTTAGAGTGGGTAGGGGATGTGTAGATCAAGTGTTTACATTGAAGCATATATGTGAACAGTTTTTAGATAAAGGTAGGGAATTTTCATTGCATTTATGGATTTAGAAAAGGCATATGATAGAGTGGATAGGGGAGCAATGTGGCAAAAGTTGCAAGTGTATGGAATAGGTAGTAAGTTACTGAATGCTGTAAAGAGTTTTTATGAGGATAGTGAGGCTCAGGTTAGGGTGTGTAGGAGAGAGGGAGATTACTTCCCGGTAAAAGTAGGTCTTAGACAGGGCTGTGTAATGTCACCATGGTTGTTTAATATATTTATAGATGGGGTTGTAAAAGAAGTAAATGCTAGGGTGTTGGGGAGAGGGGTGGGATTAAATTATGGGAATTAAATGCAAATGGGAGTTGACACAGTTACTTTTGCTGATGATACTGTGCTTATGGGAGATTCTAAAGAAAAGTTGAAAAGGTTAGTGGACGAGTTTGGGAGGGTGTGTAAAGGTAGAAAGTTGAAAGTGAACATAGATAAGAGTAAGGGGATGAGGGTATCAAACGATTTAAATAAAGAAAAATTGGATATTACATTGGAGAGAGGGATTATGGAAGAAGTGAATGTTTTCAGATATTTGGGAGTTGACGTGTCAGCGGATGGGTTTATGAAGGATGAGGTTAACCATAGAATTGATGAAGAAAAAAAGGTGAGTGGAGACAAAAACGTTATCCATGGAGGCAAAGAAGGAATGTACGAAAGTATAGTGGTACCAACACTCTTATTTGGGTGTGAAGCATGGGTTGCAAATGCTGCAGCGAGGAGGCGGCTGGAGGCAGTGGAGATGTCCTGTCTAAGGGCAATGTGTGGTGTAAATATTATGCAGAAAATTCGGAGTGTGGAAATTAGGAGGAGGTGTGGAGTTACTAAAAGTATTTGTCAGAGGGCTGAAAGGGGTTGTTGAGGTGGTTTGGTCATTTAGAGAGAATGGATCAAAGCAGAATGACTTGGAGAGCGTATAAATCTGTAGGGGAAGGAAGGCGGGTAGGGTCGTCCTCGAAAAGGTTGGAGGGAGGGTAAAGGAGGTTTGTGGGCGAGGGCTTGGACTTCCAGCAAGCATGTGTGAGCGTGTTAGATAGGAGTGAATGGAGACGAATGGTTTTGGGACATGACGATCTGTTGGTGTGTGAGCAGGGTAACATTTTGTGAAGGGATTCAGGGAAACCAGTTAATTGATTTAGTTGGACTTGAGTCCTGGAAATGGGAAGTACAATTCCTGCACTTTAAAGGAGGGGTCTGGGATAGTGACAGCTGGGAGGGACAATTCTCAGCTGTCGTATCTGAGCTCCTCTGCAAAGACAGTGATTATGTATGAGTGTGGTGAAATGTTGAATGATGATGAAAGTATTTTCTTTTGGGATTTTCTTTCTTTTGGGTCACCCTGCCTCGGTGGGAGACGGCCGACTTGTTGAATATATATATATATATATATATATATATATATATATATATATATATATATATATAAAAAAAACCTAGTGGGAAGCAAATACAAATTCACGACGCTCTAACCACTGGACCATACAATCCTCCAAACATCATGTTCCTAGCGGAACTAGGCATGTTTCTTGATGCGAGGACATACGTGGCAGTGGTAAGCTCGGAGTTAATTTCATTCTACTCTCGTTTGAATACCAGCCTTCACAAACACTCCATATATTAATGAAACCACGAAACAAGTGGTATTAATGGGCGGGCTAAAAATAACACGGGTTCGATCCTCGGTCAGCCGCAGTTTGTTAATTGCATTAATACCACTTGTGTATATATATATATATATATATATATATATATATATATATATATATATATATATATATATATATATATATATATATATATAATATATATATATATATATAAGATATTTTGATATATAACAGGTTATTATGCTACCTTTATATTCCTCAGTAACTGAACAAATAAGCACATAGTGTTCAAGAAAGTGACCATAAGGTTGACCACATATTTTGCATCTTGTTTGATCATTCGTATGTCCTTCACACTGCCCTAGATCGAAGTAGATAGCCCTTCTTAGCAGATAGCCTCGATGTGGACTTCCAAGTCTTTCGTCATCTGTCTTTCCCCATGTGTACCCATGTAAAATGGGGTAGCATGCACCCCCAAAAAAAAAAAAAAAACAGAAGTAGGGGAGAGTCACAAACCAGGAGAGAAAACGGGTTCATACAGTATAAGCCGTGGTAGCCCTTAAAACTGACATCAACAACAACAGAAGGTGTACAGGATATATACATTGAGAGGTGTATTTCTCCCAGTGTGTATGTGCTGAGAATTTGCTTTAATTCCGATTTTTAAGGATTAAAATATTCTTGTCTGGTGCAGCCTTAACGACCCTCGTGTAATTGACAGGCTTTCAACTCCCTCTCCCCCATTAACTAACCAAACAAAAAAAAAAAAAAAAAAAAACACGGAACGAGTGAGACTTGAACCCGTAGTCGTAAAATTCCAGGTCAGTGCGTAAGCCACTGGGCCAGCTGGCTACAGTAAGATTCGTCCAACTACTAGTTATATTTATACACCAT
>WNWK01057400.1:0-10748 GCA_009830355.1 Cherax destructor
GGGTACCCCCGGCAGGGACCCCCCACAACCCCCCAGGCAGGGTTCCCCCACAACCCCCCAGGCGGGGTACCCCCCCAGGGGGGTTTTTCCCCCACAAATCGGGCAGGGTCTCCCCACACAAATCAGGCGGGGTTTTTCCCCAAAAATCAGGCGGGTACTCCCCACAAAATCACCAGGTCCCCCCACCAAATCAGCCGGGGTACCCCCCCACCTCAGCCAGGGTACCCCCACACAAATCAGCCGGGGTCTCCCCCACAAATCAGCCGGGTACTCCCCACAAATCAGCCAGGGTACCCCCCCACACAAATCAGCCAGGGTCTCCCCCACAAAATCAGGCAGGGTACTTCCCCACAAATCAGGCAGGGTACTTCCCCACAAAATCACCAGGGTACTTCCCCACAAAATCAGCCAGGGTATTTCCCCCACACCAAGCTCAAACAAACGTCTTATTTTAGGTTAACTGTTTTATTTTAGGTTAATAGACATTTTTCATTACTCTTTTTGATATTTTCTTCAAAATTATATAAGAAACATGTTACATATCATATAGCATATAAACATTGATACGTTTATATGTTTGGCAGTGGTGAGTTGGGGGGAGAGTAAACATTAAACATAACGTTTCTCTGATGCAGCGTTAGACAAAACTGTAAATCTGGCGTCTTGCAGCAACCGCCCATCATACGCGTTTGTTTACAATTCTCGGCATGAATTATTCATTACTTCCCCCTTTGTTTATGATAGCATCTAAAGGTAGTTGTTAGAAACAATTAAACTCAGTGAACATGGTAAGAATATGGCTGTGTAGTGTAATATGGCTGTATAGTGTAATAATATGGCTGTGTAGTGTAATAATATGGCTGTGTAGTGTAATAATATGGCTGTGTAGTGTAATTATGGCTGTGTATTGTAATATGGCTGTGTAGTGAAGCCCGTGGGGGCTACATATGTTTTCCCCTACGTCTACAGGCTCCCTACACTGAATTCCTACAAATAAATACTAAACACCTCTCCGTACATTAAGACTAACAAATATTTTAAAGTAAGTAATAAATGTACTGTGGCAGTAAAAGACAAAGAAGGAAGTAACCCCGGAAAAAACTTGGACTTGAAGTCTAGGGAAAGGGAATTCCTATTCCAAACAATGTAACTCTAAATCCTCCATTGGAAGCCATTGACACATAGGGACCTGCTCTCTGAGACACGGACCTGCCCCTCTCACTCGTCATTGGGACCCTTCATGAGAATATTTTAGACTTTCCTGCGATCCCCGTTGGGGAGGGGAACACTGCTTATTCACCCAATGGCTTCCCTCCCAAAAAGTGTGAAGATCAAACCATTGCATGGTTCATCTAATGATGAATCTAATGATTCATCTAAGCTAGCACTGGCAGCTGCCCTCAGCGGCAGTCCCATGTTAAATTCACTGCATACTGACACTCCAAGAGGCCTTCATTGTCGTCTGTATTGATGACTCTGAGGCTGAGAAAAATACTTACCAACGATGCTACCACCATGCTACAAGACCGAGGATTCCAAGTTTGGACTTTCCCAGCTCTGAAGGCCAAGAGGACTGT
The DNA here is from genome assembly GCA_009830355.1 of Cherax destructor. Lineage (NCBI taxonomy): Eukaryota > Metazoa > Arthropoda > Malacostraca > Decapoda > Parastacidae > Cherax > Cherax destructor. The sequence goes on from WNWK01057400.1 coordinate 1,578, forward strand.
GTTCCTCAAACACCTTGACTCACTTATTACCGATCAAGATACTGATGAAATCAAGTCATCAATCCAACACCAGAACCCTTGGGCAAAGGTGAATTTGTTCATAAAATACCTAATGCTTCCTCCATGCTGAAGGTGACCTTCAGTGGCGTCACCATGGCAGACAAAGCTCTCACTGACGGACTTGCTATCCACTATTTCTACATCAACCCAGCATTTATCGAAGCAGAAAGATCGAGTACATCCACAGTGTTACAACTGCTACTCATACTCCCACACCACCAAAGACTGTCCCACCAAGGACAAGAAATTCTGTGCTACATGTGGCAAAGAAGGACATGACTTCAAATCCTGCACCACCACCACCTCACTCAAGTGTTTAAACTGCAAGACTGATCACCATACCCTTGCTGCCAAGTGTCCTACTAGACGAGATATCTTCAAGAAACAACTTGACCAGCAAACAAAACCTACTGCTCAAGCAACAACATATGCTGCCATTACTAAGCTACAAGCAGACACCACTAAGATTCTCCAGGCCACCCAGGCTACCTCCACCAACCCGGTACCTCCACCACCACTGCCCCGGGCGACTCCACCAAGATCTCTACTGCATTATGTCGCCCATGACACAACGTGCTGCACCTGGATCATTTAATAACACCCTCAATGAACTGTTCAAACTCAATAACATGCCCAACTTCACATTCCCAGCATCTCCACCATGGTCTGACATAAAGTCCACTTCAAACATTGTCAACGTCGAGAATGTTCTACCACCACCACCATCAACTCCTGCCACTGTGACTGAACCTCCATCACCTCCCACCACTGTCGGACCAATCGAAGCTGCCCAGCCATCACCAGACCCCACCGTGGAGAGACTCCAGTCAGCCTCTCCAACAATTCCACTACCACCAAAACAACTGCTCCACCCACCACCAATCCAACTTCTCAGTACAGGCAATACGACAATGTCAAATTCTATACCACAAAACAATTCAGCACACTAATGTCATTTACAGACCTTGCTCAGCGTCTCGAAGATGGGACAGCCAAATTCACCCGCCTAAACAAATCAACAGCTACCTTAACTGAGATAGTCTACCACCTTCGCAACACAGCTAAAACAGACCACCGGGTGTTTTCAGAGTAACTCGACTCTCAGAACAAAATTCAACGATCTCTGCACCTGTTCTACTGAATAAACTCCACTGACTTGTCTAAGTTCCCAGCACTTTGCTATTCAGCTAAAGCTGGGGTGTGGCTCAATGCGACCTTAATACAGCTGCCTTCTGTGCCTCTCCCACCGCCGCCTGCCAGCCTCCTGCAGTCCAACTACATCCGTCTCATCAGCAGCTACAACTCGCCCAGCATCACACACACCTATGAACAACGCCGGCAGTTTATCTGCACATTCGCCAGAGTGGACGTGCCACTCACCTGTATATTCCCACCTCCTACCCTTCCCCAACCTTTTCCCAAATTTCTATCCTTACCCATCCTCCTTCCTTCCCCATCTTACCGACGCTCAGGTCAAATCAAGCTCAAAGCTTAATCCTCTACCCTCCTCCTGTCTTCTACTCATCAACATCAAGTGTCAAGTTATTACTGTTTTATACTTCATGTCTCATTGTTTTCTGTGTAGATAAATGTACATTTTATGTAAAAAAAAATATTTTTAAATACTTTTGGATGTCTGGAACGGATTAATTTGATTTACATTATTTCTTATGGGAAAATGGTTTTGAAAGTCGTCCATTTTGAAAATAGGCGGACTCTCAGGAACGGATTATGGACGATTTTCAAGGGCCCACTGTACAGCCTCACCTCAATTACAGACAGAGTTCCTTTCCTAAGACCATGTCGGTAAACGAATTCGTTGCTAATCGAGGAATCACCCCTTACTGATACAGTGGAACCCCGAGTTTTGGCCGCCCTGAGTATCGGCGGCTTGAGTTTAGATGCTTTTTCAGCTAAATTTTGTCCCGAGTTTGCACTGTCCCCATGTTTCAGCCCATGTACCAGACCTGTTCAGCTGTCCATGCAGGCATCTTGAGTCAGTCTGGCCTTGTTTATCCTTGAGTGAACATTACCCTATGCGCTCATCCAAACATTTCACAATATAATTCATTGTGTTTTGTGCTTGTCGTTTGAGTGCGACTGCTACATAATTAACCATGGGCCCAAAGAAACTTCCTAGTGCAGCCCTTTGGTAAAGTGAGAAACACGATACTAAAGCAAGGACAGCACAAAACTAACTCTCTCAATATTGTTGGGGTATATAGAAGCTAATGATAACACTGCCACCTCTTGCTGCCGCCTTCACCACCACTATGTAAGGCTTATGCTCTCAGTAGGCCCTTATACACCAACAACACCACCACTCGTGACATATGCAATGACATTTTATTCATTATAGAGTACAGTGGTCCCCCGCCTAGGCACCACGGAAATCGTACAATTATGTAAGTATAATATTGTAAGTGCTTGTGGAAGTGTATTTTTGGGGTCTGAAATAGACTAACCTACGTGACATTATTTCTTAAGGAAGTAAATTTGTTCGGTAATGGCACTTGAGCAGGCTTCTGCAATGAATTTTTTTCGTTAACCGGGGTTCCACTGTATAATTATACAATATGTATTTTATAGTGTTGTGAAGTGTCATGGGAATCAAGTCACTGACACACTGCTTCTTCTCCCTCTGCTGTAGCTCCGCCCACTTTGTAATGATGCCAAATGTTGAATTAAATATGTATACATTAGAAAAAAAAATGAAACTCCAACTTCATAACTTTATTTTAATTTGCATAACTCATATATTACAGAAAACAATAAAAAGTAAAATACACATACGAGTTAACTTACAGAAAAATACATTAAATTCACCATCTAACATTGTTACGAAGTGGGAGGAGCTATTGTAGGAGGAAGGCTAGCAGTAAGTCAGCGTCTGGCAAGTCGTCATAGGTGGTGGATGTTAGCCTTAGCGCTAATAAAATGTTGTGTAATTACACTAATATTAGTAATAAAGGTTATCTATCTATTACATTTTATTCCAAATTGATATCGGAAACATTATAAATACATTAGAACTGTAATAAAGATGCTGAAATGAATAATATATGCCATATTATATGAGGGTAAGAGAGCAGGCAGACCGCCACCATATGAGATGTTTACATCAGAGTAAACATGCCTAAATCACTCTTGTCGTAAGAACAAATGCAAAAATAGCATTTATTGTTTTTAGAATAATAATAATTTATAATAATTGAGCTGGAGCACTTTAAATGTTATCAGTATTTGGTAGCTGACATTTAGAGCACTCCACAGAAATTACAGTGGTCCCTCGGTTTTGTGCATCTCAAACTCGAAGATTTATGTAAGTGTATTTTCGTAGTGCTGTTGCAAGTGTATTTTGGGGGTCTGAAATAGACTATCCTACGTGACATTATTTCTTAAGGAAGTAATTCGTTCAGTAATGGCACTTGAGCAGCATTCTGGAGCGAATTTTCAGTGAAAACCGAGGACCACTGTATTATTATTATTATTTCCTACAATATATTGTAAGGAAATAATAATATTAATAATAATAATAATAATAATTAATAATAATTGATGTGGAGTGCTCTAAATGTCAGCTACCAAATACTGATGACATTTAAAGTGTTCCAGATCAATTATTATTAATTATTATTATTCTAAAAATAATAAATGCTATTTTTGCATTTGTTCTTATAACAAGAGTGATTTAGGCATGTTTACCTGATGTAACATCTTTATGATGGCGGTCTGCCTGCTTCTTACCCACTCATATTATGGCATATATATTCATTTCAGCATCTTTATTACAGTTCTAGGTATTTATCATGTTTCTGATATCAATTTGGAATAAATATAATAGATAGATAACCTTTATTTAGTACATTCATTACTTACTGCTTCCTTAACCTATTGAACCATGAACAATCATAAACGCTTGAAACATAGTAAAATATTGTACTATATAGTACTACATACATGTTATACTGTAGTTTAATAAGAAATAATGAACGAAGAAAACACTCGGTGAGTGAGTGTTGGGCGGAGCTGGCTGCCGGGTCGGAAGGAAGGTAGTAGGGACGCTCGGGTGTGGGAAACTTAAATATGATTTGGTGGGTGGGAATTTGGCGGCTGGGAATTTGGCGGCCGGGATCGTGAATGTGTGAAGCCCGTGAAAGTGGAAACGTGAATGTTGAGGGATACCTGTAGTATTTCTGTAATATATCTTCCATTTTATCAAATGAGACCAAGAAAACGAGACTACAACCATAAATACCATACGAAAATACACCGCAAAGTCACTGTTTTAAACCAAATAAAATGGTCAGAGTTTTTTTCTCATCATGCACTACGTGCTGCAGGATTTTTATACTGCGCACACTGACCACTCAGACCCATTCTCTCAAATGTAGGCCTACCAGCTTTCTCCACAAGATTGGAACTCACTAGAATTTTGGCGTGGTATTACAGGACCAACACTGGCTTGCAAGCCGTAATATTACGGGATCAACAGTGAAAGGTTAAATTGCATATGCATATATCAACTCAAAGACAACAGATTTAATTTTCCATGGCACTAGGATCACTACCACTACTCTAGCACTCTCCAGTCATGATTAATGGCCGTTTCCAGGGAAAATTTCAAATAAATACAGTGAAACATGGAGGCAAAGTAAGGGTTTATCTAGTCACCGTAAATGATCCTATGCTAGTGTTAATAGTTCCCATTGTCAAGTGCAAGTCACTTCTTTATAAGAAATTAACTGGGTGTAAAATGTCAATGTCATAAATACGAAACCTCAAAAGTCAGGTATAACTGCATTTCTTTTATAACACACTGGCTGTCTCCACTGAGGCAGGGTGACAGAAAAAGAAGAACACTTTGATCATCATTCACTCTCACTGTCTTGCCAGAGGCATGCCAATATTACATCTCAGATGCCCCTCCAAACTGTAAATATTCCCATCCTTCTTGAAGTGCATACATATGTTCCACCACCAGGACTCAGCCCGAACTAACCGGTGTTCCTGAATTCCTTCACAAATGTTACCTTACACTCCAAAGCTCTTCAAGTCCCAAAAACATTTGCTTCCACTCACTCATGCCTGCTGTATTAACCCTTTAAAGGGTTTTTGGGCCCGTACTAGTACGGCTTACGCCCAGGGTTTTGACGTACTAGTACGCCTAAATTCTAGCGCCTCAAATCAAGCGGAAACAGGCTGTTAGGCCTAGATGGGGAGAGAATGGGTCTGTGCGGTCAGTGTGCGTAGTATAAAAAATCCTGCACACCACAGTGCGTAATGAGGAAAAAAACCCCGAACGTGTTTTTGGTTTAAAACAGCGACTTTGCAGTCTATTTTTGCATGGTATTTACGGTTGTATTCTGTTTTCTTGGTCTCATTTGATAGAATGGAAGATATATTACAGAAATACAGATTTGTTTCACAATGACAAGTACCCTTGAAACTGAGCTCAAAGTAGCGAAAATGTTCGATTTTGCCGATGTTCAAAGTAAACAAATCACGCCATGCATCCAATACACATCAACTGGGGAGTCTAATATTCTTGCACAAAGCTGATATTATTTATACCGTTTTTTCTATGATGCAATAGTATACATAACAAAATCTTCTATTTTTGTGAGAATAAAAATTCAAAATGGAAAGCATAAGTAATGTAAGAGGGCCTGGAGACGTGACTAATGAACAGACAAAATGTTATTTTAGTGCCAGGAATGTCTGTCTCGTTTATTCTGGAGTCTATTTTGAAATTGGCATCTTTTGAAATTTGTGTGAAATTGGCCAATTGCCAATTTCTAACCACTCATTGGTAGTTCAAATCGGTAAATTGGCAGTTTTTTGTACTAAATTGATAGAACAAATGGAATTCTAGAGAAATAGCTAAAATTTTGGTAGACTGAAAGTGGGTGAAATCGCGTCGAAACATTGTCGATACTGCTAACTTTGTAAAGCATAATTCCGTTATTTTTTCATAAAACATATTTTTGGTGTCATTATGATCGGAAAAGAATTCTCTATCATTTCATAAGAAAAGATAAAAAAAAAAAATCCGAAAAATTTGAAACCCCTGGGGAACGAGTTTGGGAGAGGGCCTGTCGACCTTGAAAGGGTTAAAAATAATAGTTAAAACAATATCTTATATTAACCTACAATTTCATTAGTTTTTGAGTCTTTTCAATCATTCACATTCTTAGATTATGAACATATTAATTATACAGTGGTACTCCGTGATTCGTAATGCCCCTAACTCGAACATTTATGTGAGTATTATTGTAAGTGCTTTTGTAAGTGTTTTTTTGGGGGTCTGAAACAGAATAATCTAATTTACATTATTCCTTATGGGAACAAATTGTTGGTAATGGCACTCGAACAGCCTTCGGGAAACAATAAAGTACAGTGGTCCCTCGATTTTCGGTGATTCCGACTATCAGTGATTTGAGTTTGGGAGCTTTTCGGTCAATTTTCCCGTCTATCGGTCATTCCCTTGACTATCGGTCCGTACCAGACCTGTCCGTGCTTGCATACCTTGTCGCACAGGATGCCAGTCTAGCGTTGTTTACCATTGAGAGAACATTACCAGCGCGCTCTTTCAAACATTTCATAATAAATTTATTGTTTTTTATTGTGGTTTACTGATTGTCACTGTGAAATAAGTCACCATGGGCCCAAAGAAGCTTCACAAGTCGATAAAGGCTATAGCACCAGCCAGTGATAAAGTGTAGCATTAACAGTGTAGCAATGGAAATAAGTCACTCTGTCTGATTTTTTGGTTTATCCTAGGTTTCACATATGCTGCTATGTGATAATCTATGTATAACTGGATTTGTGTATACATGAATAAACTTACTTAGCGATTAATCGATAGAAAATGACGCCCAAAAACTTAACTCCTACAGTGTTGTTTGAGGAATATAGGGACACTGACAAGCGCCGCCCTCTGCCACCATCCCTCCAAGGTAAGTGTAAGTTTTTCTTATTTATTTAAGTGTGAATATTTCTTATTTATAAATTAAAGTAAATATTTCTTATTATAAATTATGCACATTGCTTGTGTGAATAGTGGTGGTGGCTTTCTGCTCCCCGGGCCACCACCTCGGCTATGGTCAGTGGCCCTTATACCCAAAAAACACACTACCACCAGTCCTTACATTCGTAATGACATGTTTTATTCATTCTAGAGTTTATATCATGTTTCTATGTTATTAATATTGTTTATTATATCATATTAGATGAATTGTGCTAGATAAATAACCATAGAGTTGATATTATTGTCATATTGAAGGACTATCTTGTCCTGCCTCCAAACAAACTCTCCGACTCTCTCATACGCCAACAAGAGTCTTCAATAAAGGTAAAACTTATTTAACTGTTCATTTGTCCATTATAATTAGTGTTTATTTTTTATTTCTCATTGTTTTCTGTATGTAAACTATATATTTATTCTTTAAAAAAAAAATTTTTTTGTGAATATTTTTGGGGGGAAACGGGTTAATTGTATTTACATTATTTCTTATGGAAATAATGTTTCGACTTTCAGTAATGCGAGTTAAGGTCTAGCTCCTGGAACGGATTATGACCGAAAGTTGAGGGACCACTGTAAAAAATCGGGAACCACTGTATTCCTAACATACTAATAAAAATCCACTATCAAGAGTGTTACCTAGCAAACTCGATGACAGCAGCTTGCAGACCAAGACAAACTCCAAAGGGAAAAGGGTTTTTTGGTTTTCCATTTACAGACTGCCACCTTTCCTTCCACTCTCGTGACCAAAGCCTCCTGAGTAAGATGATGCCACTGAAAGAAACAACATCGTTGGGGTATTTCCAAACAAACTAAATATTTTTCACAAAAATTTACAGTTAAATAAAATTCTTGAAGGCATTAGATGCCTATAATTAAATCACAAATTTTACCTCAGAATATCTGCAATTAATAAATAAAATTACATTCTCTTAACATTATATCCAAATGCCTGTAGCTTTTTTAGTACAGTAGAATATATTAAAAGACATATTTTTAATATTTGTCCCTTACACAAATATAACAAATTTAGAAAAGGGTCATTCCATGTCCAGTGGCCTAATTTGAAAATTGTCCCACCTGACTATCTTCAATTTCAATAAAATTTTACATGAAGGTTGGCATGTATATCAAACTAACTTTGTAAAATTTTAGTTCATTTGCAATAATAATAATGCTACTCTTAGGTAGTAGGTTGGTAAACAGCAACCGCCCAGGGGATCTACCCCTGCAGTGAGTGTCAAACGAAAGCCTGTAATTGTTTTTCATGATGGTAGGATTGTTGTGTCTTTTTCTGTCTCATAAACATGCAAGATTTCAGGCATGTCTTGTTACTTCTACTTACACTTATGTCACATTACACATTCATGTACAAGCATATATAACAACCCCTCTGGGTTTTTTTCTATTTTCTTACTAGTTCTTGTTCTTATTTCCTCTTATCTCCATGGGGGAAATGGGAAAAAATTCTTCCTCCGTAAGCCATTTTCGTAAAAGTCGACTAACATGCCGGGAGCAAAAGGGGATAACCCCCTTTTCCTGATACATTACAAAATTAAAAAAAAAAACTTTTGTTTTTCTTTGGGCACCCCCCGGGGGGAAGGGGGATTTGTTGAAAGAAAAAGAATAATGCTACTGCTGTGGCAGATCTTGAAGAGTAAACGTTTGGGAAGTAGACATGCCTATACAATTTTGGAGATGATTTTAAAAATTCACGCTAAAACAACAATCTTAATTTTTTACAAAACAAAGCCAAAATAGGCAGGAAAAACAAAAATCATTTGCATAAAATTGAACCTTGAATTCAGCTCCTTTATCTCTAAAGACAAACATGATTTTTTGTATGACATTGTAGCCAGCACCCAATGGACATAGTCATAGTCCTAAAAAATCCCCAAAGCTTTTTTGTTACTGTCTTTGGACCAAAATGCCCCCCCAACCCACAGTGAATTTAGGCCATTTTTGAAGACAAAACAAAAAAAAAACAAAAATAATTTTCTTAAAAAACCTTCATTAGAAAGAGCAGATTCTAAACTACAAGATATCTGTTTTCTGGATGAAATTTACCCTTTAAAGGAGAAAGAGGC
>WNWK01057401.1:0-2500 GCA_009830355.1 Cherax destructor
TTTTGTTGAGTGGTGGTGGTGTTTTGTTGAGTGTTGGTGGTGTTTTGTTGAGTGTTGGTGGTGTTTTGTTGAGTGTTGGTGGTGTTTTGTTGAGTGTTGGTGGTGTTTTGTTGAGTGTTGGTGGTGTTTTGTTGAGTGTTGGTGGTGTTTTGTTGAGTGTTGGTGGTGGTGTTTGGTTGAGTGGTGGTGGTGGTGTTTGGTTGAGTGGTGGTGGTGGTGTTTGGTTGAGTGGTGGTGGTGGTGTTTGGTTGAGTGGTGGTGGTGGTGTTTGGTTGAGTGGTGGTGGTGGTGTTTGGTTGAGTGGTGGTGGTGGTGTTTGGTTGAGTGGTGGTGGTGGTGTTTGGTTGAGTGGTGGTGGTGGTGTTTGGTTGAGTGGTGGTGGTGTTTGGTTGAGTGGTGGTGGTGTTTGGTTGAGTGGTGGTGTTTGGTTGAGTGGTGGTGTTTGGTTGAGTGGTGGTGTTTGGTTGAGTGGTGGTGGTGGTGTTTGGTTGAGTGGTGGTGGTGGTGTTTGGTTGAGTGGTGGTGGTGGTGTTTGGTTGAGTGGTGGTGGTGGTGTTTGGTTGAGTGGTGGTTGTGTTTTGTTGAGTGTTGGTGGTGTTTTGTTGAGTGTTGGTGGTGTTTTGTTGAGTGTTGGTGGTGTTTTGTTGAGTGTTGGTGGTGTTTTGTTGAGTGGTGGTGGTGGTGTTTGGTTGAGTGGTGGTGGTGGTGTTTGGTTGAGTGGTGGTGGTGTTTGGTTGAGTGGTGGTGGTGTTTGGTTGAGTGGTGGTGGTGTTTGGTTGAGTGGTGGTGGTGTCTGGTTGTGTGGTGGTTGTGTTTTGTTGAGTGGAAGATAGTATTCAAGTTCCAACTCGTAATATCTTTCCGATGCCATCACCACCGACATCGCCACCACCGCCGCCACCACCACCATCACTACCACCGCCATCACCACCACAACCATCACCACCACTGCCATGACCACTACAACCATCACTATCACAATCACCACCACTACCACCATCAACACCACTACCACCATCACCACCACTACTACCATCACCACCGCCATCACCACCACCACCATCACCACCACTACCACCATCGCCATCTCCACCACCGCCGCCACCACCACCTCCACCATCACCACCGCCGCCACCACCACCTCCACCATCACCACCGCTATCACCACCACCGCCATCACCACCATCATCACCACCGCCACCACTCGTAATACAAAAATGAAAAATGCTCCACAAAGGAGGTAAAACACAGTGGGAAAAAACTGTCCAGAGGAAAAAAAAACTGAGAATTAAGTGAGGAAAAAATTGTTTAGCAGGATGATAATTTCTCCATGATGAAGATGGATGAGGAGGAATGAATAAGAAGAATATGAAGAGAAACTTCGATGTGTGTGTGTGTGTGTACTCACCTAGTTGTACTCACCTAGTTGTGGTTGCAGGGGTCGATACATAGCTCCTGGCCCCGCCTCTTCACTGGCCGCTACTGGGTCATCTCCCTGCGCCATGAGCTTTATCATACCTCTTCTTAAAGCTGTGTATGGAACCTGCCTCCACTACATCGCTTCCCAAACTATTCCACTTCCCGACCACTCTGTGACTGAAGAAATACTTCCTAACATCCCTGTGATTCATCTGAGTCTTCAACTTCCAACTGTGTCCCCTTGTTGCTGTGTCCCATCTTTGGAACATTCTGTCTCTGTCAACCTTGTCAATTCCTCTCAGTATTTTATATGTCGTTATCATGTCCTCCCTATCTCTCCTGTCCTCCAGTGTCGTCAGGTCGATTTCCCTTAACCTCTCCTCGTAGGACATACCCCTTAGCTCCGGGACTAGTCTTGTTGCAAACCTTTGCACTTTCTCGAGCTTCTTCACATGCTTGGCTAGGTGTGGGTTCCAAACTGGTGCTGCATACTCCAGTATGGGCCTAACGTACACAGTGTACAGGGTCCTGAACGATTCTTTATTAAGATGTCGGAATGCTGTTCTTAGGTTTGCTAGGCGCCCGTATGCTGCAGCAGTTATTTGGTTGATGTGCGCCTCAGGAGATGTTCCTGGTGTTATACTCACCCCAAGATCTTTTTCCTTGATTGAAGTTTGTAGTCTCTGGCCCCCTAGACTGTACTCCGTCTGCGGTCTTCTTTGCCCTTCCCCAATCTTCATGACTTTGCACTTGGTTGGGTTGAACTCCAGGAGCCAATTGCTGGACCAGGCTTGCAGCCTATCCAGATCCATTTGTAGTTCTGCCTGGTCCTCTTCCGATTGAATTCTTCTCATCAACTTCACATCATCTGCAAACAGGGACACTTCGGAGTCTATTCCTTCCGTCATGTCGTTCACAAACACCAGAAACAGCACCGGTCCTAGGACTGACCCCTGTGGAACCCCACTCGTCACCGGCGCCCACTCTGACACCTCGCCACGGACCATGACTCGCTGCTGTCTTCCTGACAGGTATTCCCTGATCCATTGTAGTGCCTTCCCTGTTATCCCTGCCTGGTCCT
>WNWK01057401.1:7500-10748 GCA_009830355.1 Cherax destructor
AATGTTGTTAGAAACTGACTTAAATGTTATAACTATAATGCAAAAAAAAAATTGGGCAAGTTTTTTAAAAAAATAAAAAAATTACAACTTTTTAATCATTATTGAGCAACTTTAAAAGAATTTAACTTTTAGATTTTTTTTTTTTGAAGGGAAAGAATGAAGAATAATCAGGATTGGGACTTTAACTTTGAGGTGATCTTGGGGGACCACAGTTATTACCTAGGTACGAAATTTCTAACTAAACAGGTTCGTAATAGTTAGTCTTATGTAAACTTACATTATTCAACTCATATTATCTCCCACCACCATTCCAACCATCACATGAACCACCCCTATCAACATCACCCACCACCACCACCACTACTACCACCACCACCACCACCACCACCAGCCCTGCTGCTCCCTGCTCTGCTGAATAAGCAGGAACAGGAAAGCATATTGCGATAGGATCGTCGTGTGCTGATAGTTCGGGCTGAAACCAGGGATTTACCCTTCTTATGAGGGTTCCACGTCTACATTTGAAGCATATTTCACTGACGCTGCTGGATCCCCAGCCAGCTCGGAGCCTCTCTTATCTTGCTCAGTCTATCCTCTCCGAAGCCCTTACTCCCCCTTCCAGAAGGCTATACAACAAGTTAAGCAAGCAATAAACAGACGTCTTGTTTAGCCACGAATGATGTTTTATATATATATATATATATATATATATATATATATATATATATATATATATATATATATATATATATATATATATATATATATATATATATATATAAGGAATCTTTTTGTAAATGTGAGTGAACAAGTCCATCCACAATTGAACAGAACATGAAAAGCCTTTATAGTACGGCTCTTCAATTTTTTATGCCGTTTTGCAATCGCATTTCCGAAAAATTGCCCTATGGAGAGGTTCTCAGTAAGAGAGGTGACTGTAGTGTATTCACCAAGGAAAATAACACTCAAGTTTCTTACTCATATCATCTCCTGGTCGATGGCTTATTAAGAGCTTCATATTTAAGCAGTGTCTTCATTAACGCAAAGTATAGACTAGGTAGCGGGGAACAGAGGTTGTAAACATCACCCAAGGAGAAAGACCTAGGGGTGAGCATAGCGCCGAGTTTATCACCAGAGACGCACATCAGTCCAGTGTTCTGTGACAATGTTTATTTGTGACCTTGAGAACAGAGTCACTCCACACTAATTTCTTGTACGTGAAAGAGCATTTGACTGTGTGATACAGCGGGGGGAAATCATTTCTAGATCATTCTTTATCCATACAATAGTGGCTGCCACACCAGACGGGAATATCTATGTTGAAAATTGTAAACAGTTATGTATCTTTATTGGTGAAATGTTCCACCTTCACCGTAGGCAACAGAAGTGACGAAGTGACTTCTGCTGCTTTTGACTGAAGACGCCTACCGTGTACCCGAAACGTTTCAACAATAAAGATATCCAATTGTTGCACATGCCTTGCTCAGGAATGTCTGTGGCTGAATAGCCTGATAGTTTATAGTTAAAATGGACATGCAACATGGTGCAATGCTTGCACGGTTCTGCAACACTGTGATATTGCCCGAAACGCTTCGCATAATAATCTTTCTTGAGACCATACAACTGCAATTAAATTGCACTGTATCGTAATTACACCAAAACAGTGACAAGGCAAACAGTAAACCCACGTGATTTCCATATACATTTGAGAAGAAATAAAGAAAATATCGTACTTGTGGGCTTATATAAATAAGACATTATTCTATTTATGGTATTTTTTTTAGACGTTTTGATACATCAGGGTATTTTATCACCTCATCAAGTCTCTGGAGTACGAAAGGTTTTCTCAGTAAAATGCCACACGGAATAAATTGTGTGTTATTTACATGTTCTTCGATTTATTCTACCATTGGTGAGCATTGTAGTGGGGGGAGCCCAGGTGATAGTGATACGCCGATCACTGTCTTGTGCAGGAAGATACAAAGTATGTCAAGAGTTAGGAAAGTGTTGTGATGGGTGGTATGCTTCCTTTTCCTTCACCTTTTCTTCCATCCTCGTCTTCCTCTTTTCTTCCTCTTCTCTTTCCCGGCCGAGAACCATCATTACACAAGCAACTTGAGTAAGATGAGGGGATACGAGCACAGCCTAACACCTGAGTGAAACAGAGAGTTGCTGGGAGAAACTTCAGCATGAGGGGAGTGGACGAGGGGGAAAACAAATATATACACACACACACACACACACACAGATAAGAACAGTTACAATAAGGCTCTTGGAGCAGGGAGAGTGGACCTAGTAGCAATCAGTGAAAAGGCGAGGCCAGGAGCTGTGACTCGACCTCTGCAATCACAAACGGGTGAGAACACACTCATATGAATAAGTTTTTCTCTTGTTTAATTTCCAGTCTTTTTTTTTTTTTTTTTTTTTTTTTCAACAAGTCGGCCGTCTCCCACCGAGGCAGGGTGACCCAAAAAGAAAGAAAATCCCCAAAAAGAAAAAACTTTCATCATCATTCAACACTTTCACCACACTCATACATAATCACTGTCTTTTCAGAGGCGCTCAGATACCACAGCTGAGAAAAGTCCCTCCCAGCTGTCACTATCTCAGACCCCTCCTTTAAAGTGCAGGCATTGTACTTCCCATTTCCAGGACTCAAGTCCAACTAAATCAATTAACTGGTTTCCCTGAATCCCTTCACACAATGTTACCCTGCTCACACTCCAACAGATCGTCATGTCCCAAAAACCATTCGTCTCCATTCACTCCTATCTAACACGCTCACATTGCTTGCTGGAAGTCCAAGCCCCTCGCCCACAAAACCTCCTTTACCCTTCCCTCCAACCTTTTCTAGGACGACCCCTACCCCGCCTTCCTTCCCTACAGATTTATACGCTCTCCAAGTCATTCTACTTTGATCCATTCTCTCTAAATGATCAAACCACCTCAACAACCCCTCTTCAGCCCTCTGACAAATACTTTTAGTAACTTCACACTTCTCCTAATTTCCACATTCCGAATTTTCTGCATAATATTTACACCACACATTGCCCTTAGACAGGACATCTCCACTGCCTCCAGCCTCCTCCTCGCTGCAGCATTTGCAACCCATGCTTCACACCCATATAAGAGTGTTGGTACCACTATACTTTCGTACATTCCCTTCTTTGCCTCCATGGATAACGTTTTTGTCTCCATAGATACCTCAATGCACCACTCACCTTTTTCCTTCATCAATTCTATGGTTAACC
>WNWK01057402.1:0-10748 GCA_009830355.1 Cherax destructor
TGCCAAAATTTGCTTGGCAATAACCCAAATCATATTTTGAAAACATAGTTTCGTGTTTTATAATTGACCATATCAGCTGACCAAGCCTGTATTTATACAAGATCAGATAAATGAAGAAAACCATCCTGAGTGTATTCAAGAGGCAAATTATATTGTCTCAGGAGAGTCATTTTTCTCTGAGATTAGAGGGTTTCACTTTTTATTAAGTCGTATACTGCTTCACTACTCTGATAGATCAAGGAATTACCTGGCGCTTAATGCACCTATTTCTCTCCCACTCTCTCTCATGGTATAAACACACACACACACACACTCATATATATATATATATATATATATATATATATATATATATATATATATATATATATATATATATATATATATATATATATATTGGAGGGAGTTATAGAATACATAACAGAAAGTAACTAGGTGAATGTGGTCGATAGATCTCAGATCTTTAAACTTATCTATATTTTCTACCTGTGATTTCTTTTCAGTTGTATTTTGTATCGTTGAGGTGTGTGCAGACAGTGGAGCCGTCTTGATGAGGCTACATTTATGGTCTTGTAATGAGAGGGTGGCTGCTGCATCTCCCTGCCACCGCATCCTTCCCAATGTTTACATAAGTCAAGGAAAAACATCTCTTTTATACAACCCGTAAATAGCAACACTAAGCACACTTCCTGGCCTTCGTCATGATGAATATATCGGCGGTGGGTGAAAGGCGGAATCCTTAAATAATTTGATGAGATTACGATAAGCAGCATTTTATGACCAGTGAATTGTAGATGTGGTTGTTTACTACGTTTATTACCGCTTGTTTTTGGTCAAGATTTCTTCTCCCTGCGAGTGCCTGGGCGCTGATGGCAGCCATATTGGGCGTAATATAGCCGGACAGCACTCTAGTGAGGGAGTCGACTCCACTCACTATGGAAGTGTGAGATCGAAAGGCCAGAAATTATGAGTTTCTTAAACAAATGTATGTACGGAAACTGAGAAGTAACTGAATATGGTTACATGAGCCTTAAGACCTATTGTTTTAGTTGAGGACAACACAACAGGAGAAAAGAGTCATTCTTCAGTTATTACACACAACAAAAGAATTGCAATTTTATTAACTATCTCAGTAAATTGGCCAATTGTCACCTACATAGTCCAAACAAGAAACTGTCGTTATTTTCATAATATACATGGGCCATTAAACATTAAAGCCGTTCAGAAAGAGCACACTTAAATTATTTTGCGAGGAAATAAAGCTATTTTAAAAATGAAGTTGGGAAATTGGTACCTAGACGGGATTCGTCAGTGTCAAAAGTTTGAAGTCGATAAAAAGCACCTTTCCAGATCAGTCATTGTTTATATAAAATTGACGAGAACGTTTCTCTAGTTATACTAAACCCGACTGGAAAAAATAGAAGCCGATCGGATCAGGCGTCATCACCTTCTAAACGTAAACTTTGGATAAAGGAAAAATATCAACTCTTTAAAAATGCACCTTCGAGGATAACTAATTATGTTTATCGACGCCTCCAAGTTTCAGCCAGGTGCTCGGCCTCCTACCTCGGGTGACTGGAGGTTGCTGGAGATGTCTACAAGACACTGAAGTTGTCTGAAAGATGCTGGAGTTTAGAAGATGTTGGAAGTGTCTGGAAGATGCTGGAGTCTAGAAGATGTTGGACGTATATGAAAGATGTTCTGGTATAGAAGATACTGAAGATGTTTAGAAAATGCTGGAGATGTCTGGAAGATGATGGAGGTACCTGGAAGATGCTGGAAGTGCCTGACAGATGCTGGAGGTGTTGGATCTACTGACTAGAAGCAAAGCTACGGGAGGATGAGCCACGCTGGGTGGTCATTCTTTTATCTGGCTACGCTGAGCACTAGGAGAGCAGCTTGGTAACTGCGCCATCCCTTACCTAACAGTGACCCAAACTGTCGTTCGGTGGGGCCAGTACACAACGGTTTACAACTGGCGGACTTGTACTGATAAACTAATGACTACTGCAACTCTCCAGTGACAGCATCCTTGATCTTAAAAGGTGACACCTCGCGTCTACCCAGATGATAGCCTAGGAGGGTAGCAGATATAGAGGTGACAGCCTGAGGGGATAACATATATAGAGATGATAGTCTGAGGGCATAACATATATAGAGGTTATATCCTGAGGGGATAGCATATATAAAGATGATAATCTGAAGGCATAGCAGATATAGAGGCGATATCCTGAAGGGATAACAGATATAGAGGTGATATATTGTCTGTCTGAAGGGATAGCAGATATAGAAGTGATAGCCTGACGGGATAGCAGATATAGAAGCGGCAGTCTGATGGGATAGCAGATATATAGGTGATAGTATCAACACATTACTTCTCCTCGGAGGAAACGTTCTCTCAATGTACCTGTTGCTGCTGTTGCAACAGTGCATAGCTTCTGATGACGCACAGAGACATGTGAAAGATCTTGAGCTGAAGATTTCCATCTCGTGGCTTCGAGTGTTTACGATTGTATTGTGTATGTGTACTCACATATTTGTGGTTGCAGGGGTCGAGTCACAGCTCCTGGCCCAGCCTCTTTGCTGGTCGCTACTAGGGCCACTCTCTCTACTCTGTGAGCTTTATCGTATCTCTTCTTAAAGCTATGTATTGATCCTGCCTCCACTACATCACTCTCCAGATTGTTCCACTTCCTGACAACTCTATGACTGCAGAAATACTTCCTAATATCCTTTGTAACTCATCTGAGTTTTCAACTTCCAGTTGTGACCCCTTGTTGCTGTGTCACATTTCTGAAACATCCTGTCCCTATCCAACTTGTCAATTCCTCTCAGTATTTTATATGTAGTTATCATGTCCCTTCCATCCCTTCTGCCCTCCAGTGTCGTCAAGTTGATTTCCCTTAACGTCTTATAGTAGGACATACCCCTTAGGTCCGAGACTAGTCTTGTTGCAAACCTTTTCACTTTCTCAAATTTCATGACGTGCTTGACCAGGTGTGGGTTCCATACTGGTACTGCATACTCCAATATGGACCTGACGTACACGGTGTACAGAGTCTTGAATGATGCCTTGTTCAGGTGTCAATACGCTATTCTTAGGTTTGCTAGGCACCCATATGCTGCAGCAGTTATTTGGTTGATGTGCGCCTTAGGAGATGTGCTCGGTATTATACTCACCCCAAGATCCGTTTCCTTGAGTGAGGTTTGCAACCTTTGGTTTCCCTAGCCTGTACTCTGTCTGCGGTCTTCTTTGACCTTCCCCAATCTTCATGATTTTGCGCTTGGTGAGGTTAAACTCCAGGACTCAAGTCTTGGACCAGGCTTGCAGCCTGTCCAGATCCCTTTGTAGTCCTACTTGATCCTCATTAACTTGAATTCTTCTCATTAACTTCACATCGTCTGCAAACAAGGACACCTCTGAATCTATCCCTTCCGTCATGTCATTCACATATACCAGAAACAGCACCGGCGTCAGGACTGACCCTTGAGGAACCACACTCGTCAGAGGTGCTCACTCTGACACATCGTCAAGTACCTTCACTCGTTAAAGATTTTGTGACGTGCAAATAAACGGTACGATACGGCGACGCACAGAACTATTCGTGATGACGTATGGTACGTTGAAACGTACCATACAATCGTGCACCCGTATGAATAATAATTACAGCGCATGACAGACTGCTGCCGTTATGCTTCCTGTCAGGTATTCTCTGATCCATTGCAGTGCCTTTCCTGTTATTCTTGCCTGCTCTCTAACTTTTGCACTAATCTCTTGTGTGGAACTGTGACGAAAGCCTTTTTACAATTCAAGAAAATGCAGTCTACCCATCCTTCTCTCTCCTGCCTCACTTCTGTCACCTTGTCGTAAAACTCCAGTAGGTTTGTGACACAGGATTTCCCGTCCCTGAAACCTTGCTGATAATCGTTTATAAGCTCATTCCTGTCTAGGTGCTCCTCCACTCTTCTGATAAACTTCTCCATGACTTTGCATACAATACATATAAGTGACACTGGTCTGTAGTTTAATGCACCTGTCTGTCTCCTTTCTTAAAGATTGGAAATATCTTTGCTGTCTTCCACACTTCAGGTAGTTGCCCTGTATCGATAGATGTATTGAAGATTGTTGTTAATGGCACACACAGTGCCTCTGCTCTCTCTCTAAGGACCTATGGAGAGATGTTCTCCGGTCCCACAGCCTTTAAGGTATCTGCTCACTCACCAGCCTCTTCATTTCCTTCTCGGTTGTGTGTAATGTATCCAGCACTTGTCGGTGTACCCTTCCATCCCGGTTTGCTGGAGTTCTTTCTGTCTTCACTGAAAATACTTCCTTAAATCTCATGTTGAGCTCTTCACATACTTCTTGGTCGTTTCTTGTGAACTTCCCTCCTTCCTTCCTCAGCCTGATCACCTGGTCCTTGACTGTTGTTTTCCTCCTGATGTGGCTGTACAATAGCTTCGGGTCAGATTTGGCTTTCGATGCTATGTCATTCTCGTATTGCCGCTGGGTATCCCTCCTTATCCATGCATTTTCGTTTCTGGTTCTTCGGCTAATCTCCTTATTTTCCTGGGTCCTTTGTTTCCTGCCTTTCTACACCTTTGGGTGAACCAAGGGCTCGTTCTGGTCTTCATATTGTTTCTGTTGCCCTTGGGTACGAACCTCTCTTCTGCCTCCTTACATTTTGTTGTCACGTATTCCATCATTTCATTTACTGATTTTCCCACCAGTTCTCTTTCCCATTGAACCTCATGCAGGAAATTCCTCATGCCTGTGTAGTCACCTCTTTTGTAGTTTTGCTTCTCCCATCCTATTCGTGCTGCATCATCTCCACTTTTAATTCTACAATATATTCGAAGCTCTAGCTCCGAGGGGCGTTTTGTATGTGATGTCCTCAATATCTGAACTATTCAAGGTGAATATGAGGTCCAACCTTACTGGTTCATCCTCTCTCTCTCTCTGGTAGTGTCTCTAACATGTTGATGCATGACGTTTTCCAGTACCACCTCCATCACATCTTAGCTCTCCACATTTCTGGTTCCCCATGTGGCTAGAGGCTTTCTCAGTCAATCTCCTTGTGATTGAAATCACCCACAACTAGTAACTTTGCCTTACCCATACGGGCCCTCCTGGCCACCTCAACTTACCCATATGGGCCCTCCTGGCCACCTCAACTAGTGTATCCACCACTGCTCTGCTGCTCTCTTGTCTTAGCCTCAGTGTGTGTGTGTGTGTGTGTAGTCACCTATTTGTGGTTCATAACTCCTGGTCCCGCCTCTTCACTGATTGCTACTAGGTCCTCTCTTTCCCTGCTCCATGAGCTTTATCAAACCTCCCTGCTATCATCAACGTTCCTTCCCTGCCTCCAACAACGTTTCCTCCCCGCCACCATCAACGTTCTCTTCCTGCCACTATCAACGTTCCCTCCCTGCCACTATCAACGTTCTCTCCCTGTCACCATCAACGTTCCCTCCCTACCACCATCAACGTTCTCTCCCTGCCACCCTCAACGTTCTCTCCCTGCCACCATCAACGTTCTCTCCCTGCCACCGTCAACGTTCTCTCCCTGCCACCATCAACGTTCTCTCCCTGCCACCATCAACGTTCCCTCCCTGCCACCATCAACGTTCTCTCCCTGCCACCATCAACGTTCTCTCCCTGCCGCGTGTTCTACTCCCACGTTTAAGAGTCGTGAGAACACAAGGGTGGAGATAACGCAAGAGTTATGAGCCTCTGTATTATGAAGGAAAGCAAGTCCTCGTTAGTGTCCTCCTTCGTTACCGTCTCGTTATTCGCTCTCCTTCACATTATTTAAAATCACCCTTTGTTGATACATCCTCCTATGTGTTGATACATCCTCCTATGTGTTGATACACCCTCCTATGTGTTGATACATCCTCCTATGTGTTGATACAACCTCCTATGTATTGATACATCCTCCTATGTGTTGATACATCCTCCTATGTGTTGATACACCTTCCTATGTGGTACTGCAACCTGTGTGTTGATATTTCGTTCTGTGTGTGTTGATACTTCGTGCCGTGTGTGTGTTGATTGCTGTGTTTCTTGCGATAGCTGTAAGAGATAGTGGGAAGTGATATTTCTTGCTGAGGGTCAGATGGCTTACACTTCAATAGTTCATTTGCTGGTGGTTGCCCAGGGGACTCGGTGCTACTACCTTGATGTCACGTGTATCTATGCTACTGAATGGCGCTGACCTACAGGGTCAGGGCTGAGCAGTCACACAAGTGCCTCACTTTTTCCTATACTATCCTCTTCCACTGCTGGACTTCCCATCAACTGAAACTAAACGTCGACATGTTCAGTGGGTCACTGTTGCTAAAATACATTGGTTTGTCCGTCCAGACAGCTTCATGATGTGGGTCCCATTATAAGCTGTGACTGAAGCCAGCAGGTTGAGAATTAACCGGAAATTGTTGTTTGTCAACACACGAAGAAGCAAGGTGTATTGTGTTCCCCATAGCTACGTCACAAGCTCTTCATACTGGGTGCTCCGAACAGCGTGACTATAATCCATCAAGCACCAATGTCAGGAATTCTCTTCAAGGAACAGGAATTGGTCTGTTGCACTTCCCGGCCAAGTCCAACATGGGAGTCTGCCACCATGGTATAGCCATGCCACCCTCAGGCACAAACATGGATCACTCGTTGCCTGAGAGCTTCACTACCTTTGCAGCTGTTGTCCTCAGGAAAACCACTCTCCCTGTCTCTGAATCCTCTAGTGTGTTGGAGCCAAGGACAGGGAAGGGGGGCACTAGAAGATGGTAAGGTTAGAGACAACGTTGGTTGAGGCAGACACTTGATGTAATCTAAAAGAGGAACATAGCCTGGTCAGCCTACCTTGACCCTTTACACAATATATTAGGTGAGCCACGAGTGACACTCAACCCTTGCCACTATTTCATGTTTCATACCGTGATGGACGAGGTGGATCAAAGAACAAGAACAGCAAATTTTGGCTTCCTGGATGAACTACGTTGCCCATGGCATCAGAATCTTCCAATAAGATGGTTCAGTGTGGCTTTAAGAGGTAGTAAATATCTCAAATAGCAGTCCGTTCTCTTAACCACAAGTATCATGACACTGTTGTAAAAACAGTTAAATGGGTGAGTGTTGACGGAGCCTTCAACAGTTGAAATATGACTGTTTGACATAGCTGAGCGCACTGACTGCTCGTTATCTGTTCGCGAGGCAGACTTTCTTTTACTATCTTTTATCTTATATTTATAATTTTTCCGTTCTGTCCAAACGTACCCAACCTAACCTAACCTAGAAATGTGCTGCAAACCTATTTTAAACAGTGACATAGTTATTCGGAAGGTGGGTTGCAAATAGTTACGTAGAGCGATCTCCAGGCATATGAAGGCTCTGCAGGCACATGATGGCTCTGTAGGTACATGAAGGCTCTGTAGGTACATGAAGGCTCTGTAGGTACATGAAGGCTCTGTAGGTACATGAAGGCTCTTCTGGCACAAGAAGGCTCTGCTGGCGCATGAAGGCTCTGCAGGCACATGAAGGCTCTGCAGGCACATGAAGGCTCTGCAGGCACATGAAGGCTCTGCAGGCAAATGAAGGCTCTGCAGGCACATGAAGACTCTGCAGGCACATGAAGGCTCTGCAGGCACATGAAGGCTCTGCAGGCACATGAAGGCTCTGCAGGCACATGAAGGCTCTGCAGGCACATGAAGGCTCTGCAGGCACATGAAGGCTCTGCAAACAGATTTGACGAACGAAACACAAAGAAGAATCATGTTGATTTTACCGTCATGGATGTCTTGTGGTATTTAACCGGTCTACCTGTCATGTACAGTAGCTACGTATATGTGTGTACCGCCACGGTACTCTTGTAATATACTGACAACTTTTAAAAATACAAAAGCGTAGGCTGCACAAAATGAAAATACATTATATTACTCTCAAAAACATGATTGATTACTTTCTCTCTTGGTTATATCCAACACTATTTAATTTTGGTTGCTAAAAATCTTTTTCAATTGTTTAGTTATGCAAATGGAAATCAAATTTAATGATCCCGGGAATTTTTTTAATAAACAAGCATCGCAAAAGGTCCAGAAAATTTACGAGTTTCATTGAGACGGTCGCCAGTGATGTGCTGCCACACTGTGTTGACCCAACTGTTAGGCCTATCGACTACACGAGGGTCATTGAGGCTGCATGTCACCTGTCCACACCTATCAAGGATAATTTAATCCTTAAAATAGGGACCAAAGAAAACTTCTTGGTGTATATACTGTCAAATTAACAATATAACTTATTTTCAAAATTACGATTCACATGACGTTTTGTAAGCGGCTTTCCTTCATTTTTTATCCTAGTGTTGCCATTTGCAACGTTCAGATTATCAATATCCTTCTTAATACATATTGTTCTACGAATTATAGAACAGAGCGCAGTAACGAATTATGGAGTGTATTAAGGAATTATAGAATAGAGTGTACTTGGGGAGGAGAGAATTCTCAAAAAACTTGTAGAGACTTCCATGTATGGAAGCTATAAGAGATATGGAGAACAAATAAAAATAAGGTAAGATGATATATGGAGAAGTACGAGGAGGAAGGTGGTGAGGATACAACGAACGAGAGAGAGAGAGAGAGAGAGAGAGAGAGAGAGAGGAGAGGAGGAGGTGAGTATCTTGTAAGATGTATGTCACGAGATGCTGAGGGAGTGTCTGCTCTCAGTGCCTGTGATGCTGTCATAGAGATAGCACAAACTCTCTCTCACGTCTGCTTTCTTCTTGCTCACAAATGATCTCACGGACATGAGAAAGGACTTTTAAACAACAATGACAAGAACACGTTCAAACCTCTCGACTTTTATTACTTTATGTATCAAAGTCAATATAATATAACAAAAATAACAACAAACAACAAAAAATAATAAAAACGAATATAACAAAAACAAAAAATCAACAGCAAATAAAAAACGAAGACAATATAGAAAAGAGTACCGTTTATAATAATAATAATAATAATAATAATAATAATAATAATAATAATAATAATAATAATAATAATAATAATAATAATAATATAATAATAATAATAATAATAATAATAATAATAATAATGATAATGCTTATCTACATACATCACTACATATTCATACATAGATTACAATAAAGTGATAAAGTATGACAATACAGTCTCAAGGATGACACAGTAAAGTCAGATAATTTAGTTTTCAATCATTCTTATAAAGTTTTCAGTCATCTGCCTCAAGTTTCACAAACTACTCTCCCTCACCACCACCATCACAAACTACTCTCCCTCACCACCACCATCACAAACTACCCTCCCTAATCACCACCATCTTCACAAACTACCCTCCCTCACCACCACCATCACAAACTACCCTCCCTCACCACCACCATCTTCACAAACTACCCTTCCTAACCACCACCATCTTCAAACTACCCTCCCTCACCACCACCATCTTCACAAACAACCCTCCCTCACCACCACCATCTTCACAAACAACCTCCCTCACCACCACCATCTTCACAAACTACCCTCCCTAACCACCACCATCTTCAAACTACCCTCCCTCACCACCATCATCTTCACAAACTACCCTGCCTCACCACCACCATCTTCACAAACTACCCTGCCTCAACACCACCATCTTCACAAACTACCCTGCCTCACCATTACCATCTTCACAAACTACCCTCCCTCACCACCACCATCTTCTACAACTACCCTCCCTCACCACACCATCTTCTAAACTACCCTCCCTCACCACCACCATCTTCACAAACTACCCTCCTAACCACCCCATCTTCAAACTACCCTCCTCACCACCATCTCTTCCAAACTCCCTGCCTCACCACCACCATCACAACTACCTCCTAACCACCACCATCTTCACAAACCTGCACCCCCATAAGCTCCTCTACCACCACCATCCAATACTACCCTCCCTACCACTCACCACCATCTTACAAACTACCTGCCTCACCACCACCATCTGACAACTACCCTCCCTCACCACCACCATCTTCTGAAACTACCCTCCCTCACCACCACCATCCTAAACTCCCTCCCTCACCACCACCATCTTCTAAACTACCCTCCTCACCACCACCATCTTCACAAACTCCCTCCCTGACCACCACCATCTTCAAACTACCCTCCCTCACCACCACCATCTTCACAAACTACCCTCCTACCACCACCATCTAAACTACCCTCCTCCCACCACTCATCTTCACAAACTACCCTCCTCACCACCAACTCTTCTGGAACTACCCTCCTCACCACCACCATCTTCACAAACTACCCTCCTCACCACCACTCTTCAGACTACTCTCCCTCACCACCACCATCACAAACTACCCTCCTCACCACCACCATCACAAACTACTCTCCCTCACCACCACCATCACAAACTACTCTCCCTCACCACCACCATCACAAACTACTCTCCCTCACCACTCCATCTTCTAAAACAACCCTCCTCACACCACCATCTTCACAAACACCCTCCTCACACACCATCTTCCAAACTACCCTCCTCACACCACCATCTTCACAAACAACCCTCCCTCACATCCACCATCTTCCAAACAACCCTCCACCACCACCATCTTCACAAACTACCCTCCCTACACCACCATCTTCACAAACTACCCTCCTCACCACCACCATCACAAGCTACACTCCCTCACCACCACCATCTTTACAAACTACCCTCCTACCACCAACAACCA
>WNWK01057403.1:0-10748 GCA_009830355.1 Cherax destructor
CACACTCATCCACAAACACCAGCACCCACAATTTAAGGTAAATACTATTATTTCTGTTACATTTGTAGTCTTAAGCAGTAAAACAACATAATACATCACGATAATGAACTACAATTGCATATTCACTTTTTATTTTTGTAAGATCTGTTGGTCTAAAAAAACTTGTTTGGCTTTTAGGGACTCCAGGAACGTAACCCTATTTTTCATATAAGTTCTGTTAATTATTTAAAACAAAATTATCTAAACTTTCAACGAACTTTTCAGGAAACGTGTAATAATTCGTGTTCCAAATAATAGCATAAACATTAGTATCTTTATATTGTTTACAAAACTTGTTTACACAAACCAACAATACAAAAATCTTTATTACTAATGTTCTATAATATATATACAAATGTGCAGTCACTGGACATGTTCATAGACGTTCTGCAGCTTGTGGAACTCTTTGAAACATGGTTCCATGCACAGTGGTGTTTTACATTCCTCACACATAAAACGAGTGTCTCTGCATTTTTGTGGGTGTTTTTGTATGTGCACAGAAAAACATCTCTTCTGAGCAGTTTCTTCAAAGTAGCAGCAGGCAGTTGTGTTAGGTGAGTTATCCTAGGTTGATGGTCGTCTGGTGGTCATTCCTTCCTTCCTACATTCCTTCTTACCTACCTACCTACCTTCCTTCCTTCCTTCCTTCCTTCCTTCCTTCCTTCCTTCCTTCCTTCCTTCCTTCCTTCCTACCTCTACTCCTACCTCACCTACCTACCTACCTACCTACCTACCTACCTACCTACCTACATAACACGTCCTACTACCTACC
The DNA here is from genome assembly GCA_009830355.1 of Cherax destructor. NCBI lineage: Eukaryota > Metazoa > Arthropoda > Malacostraca > Decapoda > Parastacidae > Cherax > Cherax destructor. The sequence continues at coordinate 812 of WNWK01057403.1, forward strand.
TACCTACCTACATAATATCTCCTACCTACCTACCTACCTACCTACCCACCTACACCTACCTACCTACCTCTACCTACCTTCCCACTCTCTCGTCCTTCCTTTCTTCCTTCTGTTTTCTATATACACACATAGTCACTGGACACGTGGACTATGCTATATGCTTCTGGAAGCTGGTTGTTGTGTCTGGGTCATCATTCCGACCTTCCTTCCTTCCTACATTCCTTCTAACCTTCCTTCCTACATTCCTTCCTTCCTTTCATCTCGTCCTTCTTTTATTCCTTCCTTCTGGTTTCTATATATACGCATATATAATCACTGGACACTTCATAGAATTGCTATTAGCTTCTGGAAGCTGGTTGTTGTTTCTGGGTCGTCATTCCTTCCTGCCTTCCTTCCTGCCTTCCTTCCTGCCCTCCTTCCTGCCCTCCTTCCTGCCTTCCTTCCTGCCTTCCTTCCTGCCCTCCTTCCTACCTTCCTTCCTGCCCTCCTTCCTGCCTTCCTTTCTACTACCTTCCTTCCAACCTTCCTTCCTACATGCCTTCCTACATTCCTTCCTTCCTACATTCCTACCTACCTACATACCTTCCTTTCATACTGTCCTTCCTTCTTTTCATCTCCTTCCTTCCTCTGGTTTCTATACAGTGGTACCCCGGTTTACGATATTTTTCATTCCAGAATGCTGTTCAAGTGCCATTACCAAACGAATTTATCTCCTTAAGAAATGTTGTAAAATAGACTAGTCCTTTTAGAACCCCAAAATTACACTTACAAAAGCATTTAAAAAAATAAACTTACATAAAAGGGTGAGTTTGGGGACCATCGTAAACCGGGGTACCACTGTATATGCATATATAGTCACTGGACACTTCATAGAACTGATAATAGCGTCTGTAAGCTGGTTGTTGTGAGTGTGTGGACTTATAAATATGCTGAGTCAGGGTGCGGCTGCTGTCAAAATGACATATTATTCCATCACTCACCACCCTCACTGCCTTGTCAACACCCATGGGGTCCCATGCTCTTCTTCCCCACAGTCCTTCCTACCTACTTATGTACCTACTTACGTACCTACTTACGTACCTACTTAGTACCTACTTAGTACCTACTTAGTACCTACTTACGTACCTACTTACGTACCTACTTACCTACTTGCTTACCTACTTGCTTGCTTACCTACTTACCTACTTGCCTACCTACTTACCTACCTACTTGCTTACCTACTTGCCTACCTACTTACCTACCAACCTATTGTTCTATGATATATATACACATATATAATGACTGGACACTCCATCAACTTCACTTAGAGCTTGAAGCTGTATGTGTGTTGGGGGGGGGGACATCTAAATTTGCTGAGTCAGGGTAAGGCAGCTGTCAAAATGACATATTATACCATTACTCACCACCCTCACTGCTGTCAACCTGTCAACACAAAAGGGGACCCATGTCTTCTCCCCCACAACCTCCTTCTTAGCTTCCTTTCTTCCTTCATTCCTTCCTTCCTTTCTTACTTATTTCCTTCCTTCCTTTCTTACTTATTTCCTTCCTCTCATCTCTTCCTTCCTTCCTCTCATCTCTTCCTTCCTTTCTTCCTTCATTCATTCCTTCCTTTTTTTCTTCCTTTCTTACTTCTTTTGTTCCTTCCTTCCTCTCATCTCTCCTTCCTTTCTTACTACTTTTGTTCCTTCCTCTCATCTCTCCTTCCTTTCTTTCTTTCTTCTTTCCTTCCTTCCTTTCCTCCTTCCTTCTTTCCTTCCTCTCATCTCTTCTTTCCTTCCTTCCTTTCATCTCTTCTTTCCTTCCTTCCTCTCTTCTCTTCTTTCCTTCCTTCCTCTCATCTCTTCCTTCCTTCCTTACTTTCTTTCTTCCTTCCTTCCTTCCTTCTGGTATCCTGGGCATTGCTTTCGGTCACAAACTCCTCAAAACCATGAAATTCATCTTCAGAGACACTTCCATCTGTGTTAGAGCTATCACTGGGGAAGAGAAGAGTCCCAGATTCACCAGGGAGTCTGGTATTTCTTACCGCTAGACATGCTGAACATGGACTACTGAAATGGCTTTCCCACAATGCACCACTGGCTGCCCGATTTTTTTTATACTGCGCACACTGACCACACAGACCCATTCTCTCACATGTGGGCCTACCAGCTTTCTCCCACTTGATTTGAGGCCGCTAGAATTTAGGCGTATAAATACGTCCGAAACATTGGCTTGTAAGACGTATATATACGTCCGAAAGTCAAAGGGTTAAATGTTGATGAAGACAGGGAAGCTGTGATTTCGTGTATAGGGCAAGGAGGAATAACATCCTGTAGGAGTGTGGAAGAGCCAGTTGTGAGTGTGGGGAAAGTTCGTGAGGCAGTGGGCAGAATGAAAGGGGGTAAGGCAGCTGGGATTGATGGGATAAAGATAGAAATTTTAAAAGCAGGTGGAGATATAGTTTTGGAGTGGTTGGTGCTATTATTTAATAAATGTTTATTGCTGGTTTAGTGATTGTCACTGTGAAATAAGTCACCATGGGTCCAAAGAAGCTTCCTAGTGGCACCCCAGTGGTTAAGAAAGTGAGGAACACCATCGAACTGAAGAAGGAGATATAGTAGAAAAGTATGTGAGTGGCATACGTGTGGGGGAGCTTGCCAGGATATATGGCAAAAGCAAATCAACAGGAAGGCAGGGAGTGTAGCAGGGATGCAGGGAGTGTAGCAGGGATGCAGGGAGTGTAGCAGGGATGCAGGGAGTGTAGCAGGGATGCAGGGAGTGTAGCAGTGCAGGGTGGCAGGCAGAGTGTAGCAGGCATGCAGGGAGTGTAGCAGGCATGCAGGGAGTGTAGCAGGCATGCAGGGAGTGTAGCAGGCATGCAGGGAGTGTAGCAGGCATGCAGGGAGTGTAGCAGGCATGCAGGGAGTGTAGCAGGCATGCAGGGAGTGTAGCAGCTAGAGCATGCAGGAGTGTAGCAGGCATGCAGGGAGTGTAGCAGGCATGCAGGGAGTGTAGCAGGGAGTGGGGATTTCCCTTCTAAACACTAACCCCTCCCTCACTCCTCCTCCCTATCTTCCAGATGCCAGCAAGTCTCTTCAATAAAGGTAAGTATAGTCAACCCTCCGTTTTCGTGCTTAATCCGTTCCAGAGGGATCGACTAAAACTGAAATCAACGAAAACTGAAGCCATTTTCCCCATAAGAAATAATGTAAATTCAATTAATCCGTTTCAGACACCCAGGAGTATTAACAAAAAATAATTTTTTAGAGATTAAATATTGATTTACATACAGAAAAGAATGACAAATAAATATAAAGCACTAATAACATATATAAAAGAACCTTTAACATCACATTTTCCTTTATTGGCAACTCTTGTTGGTGTATGGAAGATGGAGAGGAGGAGAGAGGGAGGCGAGTTTATTGGTGGGCGTCAGGACAAAATACTTCATTTTGACACTAATATCAGCTCTATGGCTTATTTATCTATCACAATTCATCTAATATGACATAAACAATATTAATAACATAGAAACATGATATATACTCTAGAATGAATAAAATATGTCATTATGTATGAGAGAACTGGCGGTAGCGTTGTTATTGTTGTTGGGTTTAAGGGCCACTGACCATAAGCCGTACATATACTGCTGGTGGTGGTCGGCGACAGCAGCAGGCCGCCACCACCTCTATTCACACAATGTACATAATTTATAAATAAGAAATATTTACACTTTAATTTATAAATAAATATTTACACTTTAATTTATAAATAAGAAATATTCACACTTATATAAATAAGAAATATTTACACTTATCTTGGAGGAGATATTGGCATTGGGCAGCTCTGGTCTCAGTGTCCCTATACAGTGGACCCCCGAGTATCGTAATTAATCTGTTCAAGGAGCTAGTACTTAACACGAAGTTTACGAAATTCGAACCATTATTTCCCATAAGAAATAATGTAAATACAATTAATCCGTTCCACAAAAAAATATTCACATATAAAATAATTTAAAACAATATACAGTGGTACCCCGGTTTACGATATTTTTTCATTCCAGAATGCTGTTCAAGTGCCATTACCAAACGAATTTATCTCCTTAAGAAAAGTTGTAAAATAGACTAGTCCTTTTAGACCCCCAAAATTACACTTACAAAAGCATTTAAAAAAATAAACTTACATAAAAGGGTGAGTTTGGGGACCATCGTAAACCGGGGTACCACTGTATATATATACATTTACTTACCTTTATTGAAGAGTTGCAGGCATCTGGAAGATAGAGTAATGAGTAATGAAGGTCCTCTTGGGCATTTTCTTCCAAAACAGGCCTGTTTCATCACAATTAAACACTTGTTGGGGGAGGAATTCTTCAGCCTCTACGAAGGGAAATCCCCACTCCCTGCATGCCTGCTACACTCCCTGCATGTCTGCTACACTCCCTGCATGAAAGCTACACTCCCTGCATGCCTGCTAAACTCCCTGCATCAATGCTAAACTCCCTGCATCAATGCTAAACTCCCTGCATGCCTGCTAAACTCCCTACATGAATGCTAAACTCCCTGCATGCCTGCTACACTCCCTGCATGCCTGCTACACTCCCTGCATGCCTGCTACACTCCCTGCATGAATGCTACACTCCCTGCATGAATGCTACACTCCCTGCATGAATGCTACACTCCCTGCATACCTGCTAAACTCCCTGCATGGCTGCTACACTCCCTGCATGGCTGCTAAACTCCCTGCATGAATGCTAAACTCCCTGCATGCCTGCTACACTCCCTGCATGAATGCTACACTCCCTCCATGAATGCTACCACAGGGGTGCCACTAGGAAGCTTCTTTGGACCCATGGTGACTTATTTCACAGTGACAATCACTAAAGCACCAAAAAAAACACCAAATGTAGTGTGAATGTTTGAAAGAGCACGCTAGGTAATGTTCTCTCAATGGTAAACAATGCTTCACTGGCGGCGTCCTGCGTCCCGCGCAGGAGCGGAGGAGGCGGACAGGTCTAATACATTACGAAACACGAGCGGTTTTACGATTCTCGAAATCGTAAAAAGCTTACGAAACACGATGTTTACGAAGTAAGAACCTTACGAAACTCGGGTGTCCACTGTATTCCTCAAACAAACAATGGAGGAGTTAAGTTTCGTGTCATCATTTTTCTATCGATTAATGGCTTAACTTACTTGCTACACTGTTAATGCTACACTTTATCGCTGGCTGGTGCTATAGCCTTTATCGACTCCACTTTGATACTTTGCTACGATTTCTTTCTTTAATTCTATGGTGTTCCTCACTTTCTTTACCAAAGGACTGACACTAGGAGCTTTCTTTGAGCTCATGGTGGCTTATTTAGCAGTCACACACAATAATCAAGGGCCAAAAACAATGGATTGTTAAGAAATGTTTTGTATGAACTCGCAGGATAATGTTCACTCAACCAGAAACAATGCTACACTGCCTGAGAATGTGTGTGGGAGGCGGGCTTGCGGGCTTTGTATGTGCGCTGGGCACTGGACAGGTTCCGTACCATCAATGAAAACAGAGCCAATCACCGAAAACGTAGGGAAAAATTCCCTGAAAAAACTGCACGAAAACGGAAACACATGAAAACAGAGATACACGAAAATGGAGGGTTGACTATAAATGGTATTTATTATGTTATTTATTATTTATTATTATTTGGTGTTATTATGTTTTGTTATTATGTGTTTTGTGTATGTAAAACTATAGTTATTCTCTATAAAATTTATTTTTTGTGAATATTTTTGGGTGTCTGGAACGGATTAATTGTATTTACATTATTTCTTATGGGAAATAATGGTTCAGAAATCGGCCAGTTCGATTTTAGGCCTAGCTCCTGGAACAGATTAAGGCTGATTCCAGGAGGTGCCCTCATTTTGATTCTATAGAGGGTATTTTGGCCCTATTATAAATTAGACTTGTCAAATGAACACAAATAAATGTGTCTTAAATTGCTTATATTATAGAATATGGTTGCAATGTTGCAGTGTCTCAAATTTGATACGTGCCAACAAAAGTTAAGCTATTCCAGGTCCCACTGATTCTATTTATAAAGTGTAATATTCTCTTTTAATACGACATTGTTTCAGTTGAATACTGGTCAGTGCCTACCACCACAATTATCGCTTAGGTCAAGTGGCCCTTATAGACCCCAAAACAACAACTACACCAGTCCTCATTTAATGAATACAGTGACTTCGATTAAGGTATTTAGGAATCTGTTAACCATTACCAAATGAATTTTCATTGGAATAATGAAATAGACTAGTCCTTTTAGACCCCAAATACTTACAAATGCATTTAAAATAACTTCATATAAAGGGTGAGTTTAGGACATCGTTAACCGTACACTGATTTTATTCATTCTAGAGTATAATCATTTTTCTGTTATTAATATTTATTATTCAATTAGATGTGTGATGATAAATAACCTGCTGATATTGTCATTGAGCATTTTGTCCTGCCACCAAACAATAACTCGCTCCTCTCTCCTCCTCTCATCTTCATACATCAACAAGAGTCGCGAATAAAGGTAAGTGATGTTAAATGTTCATTTATACATGTTATTAGTGCTTTATATTTATTTGGGATAAAGATAGAAATGTTTAAAGCAGGTGGGGATATAGTTTTGGAGTGGTTGGTGCTATTATTTAATAAATGTATGGAAGAGGGTAAGGTACCTAGGGATTGGCAGAGAGCATGTATTGTTCCTTTGTATAAAGGCAAAGGGGACAAAAGAGAGTGCAAAAATTATAGGGAATAAGTCTGTTGAGTGTACCTGGTAAAGTGTGTGGTAGAGTTATTATTGAAAGAATTAAGAGTAAGACAGAAAGCAGGATAGCAGATGAACAAGGGGGCTTTAGGAAAGGTAGGGGGTGTGTAGACCAAGTGTTTACAGTGAAACATATAGGTGAACAGTATTTGGATAAGGGTAAAGAGGTTTTTGTGGCATTAATGGATTTTGAAAAGGCATATGATAGGGTGGATAGGGGGGCAATGTGGCAGATGTTGCAGGTGTATGGAATAGGAGGTAGGTAACTGAAAGCAGTGAAGAGTTTTTATGAGGATAGTGAGGCTCAGGTTAGAGTGTGTAGGAGGGAGGGGACTATTTCCCAGTAAAAGTGGGCCTTAGACAAGGATGTGTGATGTCACCGTGGTTGTTCAATATATTTATAGATGGGGTTGTAAGAGAAGTGAATGCAAGGGTCTTGGCAAGAGGTGTGGGGTTAAAAGATAAAGAATCAAATACAAAGTGGGAGTTGTCACAGTTGCTTTTTGCTGATGACACTGTGCTTTTGGGAGATTCTGAAGAGAAGTTGCAGAGGTTGGTGGATGAATTTGGTAGGGTGTGTAAAAGAAGAAAATTGAAAGTAAAGATAGGAAAGAGTAAGGTGATGAGGATAACAAAAAGATTAGGTGACGAAAGATTGGATATCAGATTGGAGGGAGAGAGTATGGAGGAGGTGAATGTATTCAGATATTTGGGAGTGGACATGTCAGCAGATGGGTCTATGAAAGATGAGGTGAATCATAGAATTGATGAGGGGAAAAGGGTGAGTGGAGCACTTGGAGTCTGTGGAGACAAAGAACTTTGTCCATGGAAGTAAGAGGGAATGTATGAGAGTATAGTTATACCAACACTCTTATATGGGTGTGAAGCATGGGTGATGAATGTTGCAATGAGGAGAAGGCTGGAGGCAGTGGAGATGTCATGTCTGAGGTCAATGTGTGGTGTGAATATAATGCAGAGAATTCGGAGTTTGGAAATTAGGAGGAGGTGCGGAATTACCAAAACTATTATCCAGAGAGCTGAGGAGGGGTTGTTGAGGTGGTTCGGACATGTAGAGAGAATGGAACGAGACAGAATGACTTCGAGAGTGTATGAATCTGTAGTGGAGGGAAGATGGGGTAGGGGTCGGCCTAGGAAAGGTTGGAGGGAGGGGGTAATGGAGGTTATGTGTGCGAGGGGCTTGGACTTCCAGCAAGCATGTGTGAGCGTATTTGATAGGAGTGAATGGAGACAAATGGTTTTTAATACTTGACGTGCTGTTGGAGTGTGAGCAAAGTAACATTTATGAAAGGATTCAGGGAAACCGGCAGGCCGGACTTGAGTCCTGGAGATGGGAAGTACGGTGTCTGCACTCTGAAGGAGGGGTGTTAATGTTGCAGTTTTATAACTGTAGTGCAAAGCACCCCTCTGGCAAGACAGTGATGGAGTGAATGATGAAAGTTTTTCTTTTTCGGGCCACCCTGCCTTGGTGGGAATCGGCCGATGTGTTAATAAAAAAATAAAATAATTTATTTGTCATTCTTTTCTGTATGTAAACCTATATTTAATCTCTAAAAAATTATTTTTTGTTAATACTCCTAGGTGTCTGAAACAAATTATAATTGAATTTACATTATTTCTTATTTGGAAAATTGTTTCAATTTTCGACGATTTCAGTTTTAGTTGATCCCTCTGGAACGGATTAAACACGAAAACAGAGGGTTAACTGTAATAATAATTATAATAATAGACGGCTTCGAAAGGCCATCACTAGATGGCAGTAAATACCACAACAATGCGGGAGCGTTTGTGGCCGCCTCCACTTGTCACATACTGACATACTATTTTATTCATTTTAGAGTACAGTGGTACCTCGAGTTACGATGGTCCCCAAAATCGCCCTTTTATGTAAGTTTATTTTTTTAAATGCTTTTGTAAGTATATTTTTGGGGGTGTAAAAGGACTAGTCTATTTTACATTATTCTTTATGGGGATAAATTCGTTTGGTAATGGCACTTGAACAGCATTCTCGAACGAAAAAATATCGTAACTCGAGGTACCACTGTATATATAAGGTTTCTGTGTTATTTATATTGTTTATTATGTCACATTAGATGAATTGTGATAGATAAATAAGCCATGGAGTTGATATTCAAGGAGTATTTTGTCCTGTCTCCAGACAAACTCGTCCGCTGCCGACGCCGCCACATATATAATGACATATTTTATTAATTCTAGGTTTAATTCAGGTTTCTATGTTATTTATATTGTTTATTATGTCATATTAGATGAATTGTGATAGAAAATAAGCCATATAGATGATATTATCAAAATATTGAAGTATCTTGTCTTGCCTTCTGAGAGCCAGAATGGATTAATTGCATTTCAATTAATTTAAATGAGGAAAATTGACTCTGCAAACAAGCAAATCCAGATTAGAGCAAGGTCATGGAACGGCTTAAACTCGAAAGTAGAGGTCCCACTGTATTTGAATACCTAATATTAGTGTCAGAACAAAGATTAGCTATGAAATCACAAGAACTACTATAAATTGTAATTATCAGAACATAAAAATTATGCAAATTAAAAAAAAATGAGGAAAAAAGGTATATTGGCAACACTTCTGCAAGTGGCAGCGCTTCATGTTGCCGTCAGGTGAGCGACAAGCGCCGACTTTGCGGCCTTGTATCTTCGTAAGTACTGACTAGGTTTTTTTTACATTATGTAAAAAATGTCCTTCATTTGAAAAAAAAAAAAAGATTTTTTTTTTAAATATTCAGAGCGCTGGGTGAGAGAATGTAATAATAATAATAATATAATAATAATATTTTTATTTGGACATGATACAAAGAATTACATTTGGTTATTGAGATTACATGAGGTGTACATGCCAAAAGCCCCTAGTATGCAGGGCATTTTGGGCAGACTTAAAATTAACTTAAAACTAAATTGTAAGAATTTTTGTAGATAGTATACAATGAGTAAAGGTGAGTATTTAAGCTATGAAATTTGAACATAGTTTAGACATGACATTTTTTAAACAGTTTTGTACTTTTGTCTTCATTATAAAATTAATTAAATCAGATTAGACAAATTAAAGTAATAATAATAATAAAATAATAAAAAGTTATGGTTGATAATTTATAAAATAAGTAA
>WNWK01057404.1:0-10747 GCA_009830355.1 Cherax destructor
AAGAATAGAAAATTGGTTGGGCAATTATTCTGTTAGTGGGATGGATTGTGAAGGACCTGCCTAGTATGGGCCAACAGGCCTGCTGCAGTGTTCCTCCTTTCTTATGTTCTTATGTTCTTAATGAGGTAGGGTCAGAATTAGGTGTGGTATCAAAAAGGGCCTGGGGGTAGGTTCATGGATTAGGGCATCCATGGTTAGGTTACTTCTTTCTTTTTGTTTATAAGAAAATAAAATAAAAATAAAAAAAAAAAAATAAAAAAGGGGAACGTGGAGGAATAGCTCCTAGGAGGAAATGAAAAGGGCGTAAATCTCCCTCCGCCCCAAGAGGACCTCAACACCGCAAGTAGTGCAGATGCTGCATGGAACCCGTGCCATACCCTACCCTTCATGCCAGTAAACCAACAATCCGGGATAGCAACCTCACATCCACAGAGCCACCTCGGCAGACAAAAGAGGGGCGGCCGGATATCGCCCAAAGCATACCTCCTTCGGCCACCACCCCGGAATCCGAAAAGTGGCCTCCAGAGATACACCCGTAGCCCGAAAGATACCCAAGCCACCCCGGGAGGCCGGAGGGATCGGGACATCTCCAGGTGATCCAGATTCCACGCAACCACTACCGCCAAGGACCTCAGTGGAATGGGATGGACCACGGTGCCCTTCCCACTACCTGGAACAGAATACCTGTGGAGGAAGCTCCCAGGGTAAAATGGAAGGAAATAAGGGAGGAATGAGGAGGAAGAGAGGAGGAAAGGAAAAGGGGAGGATGGGGAAAATGGGAAAAGGAGGAGGGATTGGGGGGTAATTAGGTTCGCCCTGAGGAAGAAGACCAAGAGGTGATTCAAAATCCTTCCAAGAATCTACTTCATTGGATTTTACCCTCCATTTCTTTGTATTGAATCTGATTGTCTCTCATGTTTTCTGGCACTGTATCACCCATATAAGTTTAATGCCTCTACCTCATGAATGCCATAACAGTTTGATTTTTACCTTATGTATATGAACTACAGTATAGTGTTCCATTTACCTTTCTTACCTGTGCCAGTACTGTTCGTATCAACCTTTTGGAGGTAAACCTGATGATATACATGTTCCTTTGCTTCAATACTTAAACTCTTCTTCGCATTGCCTCTTATTATCCCTCGGTACCCTTCAGGCAAGGCTCCTTCATGCTGCTGCAAGACACTTATGATGCATTTCCTGAAGGCTAATTTTTGTGAGTCAATTTTTTTTTCAACCTGGAAAGAGCATTTGACATTTTGTGATAACACATTTTATTTTTTCCAGGTCCTTTCATTTAACCTGCACTTCTCATGGGAAGTACCTTCATTTTGTTGAAGGGTTCTTGATCTGAGGACTTGGAGCAACTCTCATTTTCCTCTGATCAAACTTGATTATTTCCCATTCACATACTTAAAGCATGTAAGGTAATTCTCTAATGAGACATCAGGTGACCATCTGACAGTGCCTCTAATGTTGGTTACCAGCAGATCCAGTAGGGACAACTGAATGTGTATGACTTGGCATTCAAATTCAAATTCTTTATTTCATGTAATACAAGGTGGGGGGTACTTACAGTTATACATTAAAGTTGATATTACAAGATGGCCAATAATATGCCTAGGTATGCCTAGGCTTTTCAGGCAGTATTCACTATGAGTTGTCCACCACCATTAATAGCTGAAAGATGGTTGCACAGTTGGTGCTTTTTTCTAAACAGGTATTTTTTTTGCTAAGCATTGTTTAGTTAATTCTGAAGATGCCATCCAGGTGTTGAACACAAGGTATATTAAGAGGTGGTTCCTGTGAACAACACTACCTGGCACAGCAGAGGTAACAGGGGTTCAGAGTGAGCTCTACCACTCTTACTTTATCTTCCATCCTTGCTGACAGCCCTGACTTTGACTTATGCTCATTTTTTGACTTCATATCAGCAACTCCTTTACTACACAAACTTTGACGTATAGCCTTTAGCGTCCCTTCCAGCCCTTTTCTTCTCTCACCTCTGATAACCTTTCCAATTAGCTGTTTATAGATCCGGCACTATTTTCTGCCCCGCAGTGCTTCACGACCCTTGTCAGTTTAGTGCTCTATTTGATTATAATAATAAAAACATCTAGTCATCTCTATATGTAGACGCTTTTGTTATTGCCTGTGCAGCCACTATCAACTGGTAGCATCCACTTCCAGTACGGTGTTCATCATATTTTCAACTGGACCGCTTCTTATGAGTTTAAGTGTTCTGTTGCTAAAACAAACCAAACTTTCACAAGATGCCCTTTTATACCTCGTACTATTCTTTATCTGTATGGTTTTCGTATGCTTAACCCTTTCACTGTCAGTCCCGTAATATTATGACTTGCAAGCCAGCATCGGTCCCGTAAAATTCTAGCGGCTTCATCTAGCGGGAGAAAGCTGGTACACCTACATGTGAGAGAATGGGTCTGCGTGGTCAGTGTGCGTAGTATAAAAAATAACGTGAGCCAGTGGTGCATTGTGGGAGTCCCATTTCAGGAGGACTTGTTCACCATACCTCGCGGTAAGAAATGCCTCACTCCCCGGCGAATTGGGACTCTTCTCTTCCCAAGTGATAGTTCTAACACAGATGGAAGTGTCAGTGAAGATGAATTTCATGGTTTTAAGGAGTTTGTGATTGAAAGCAATGCCCAGGATACCAGAAATAGTGCCAAAAACCCAGACGACCATCAACCTTCCACCTCTGGTGCTGGGGCATCTCATTAATGTTCACTTGTACCACAGCAGAAGAGGTAACTCATATTTTCCCATATCTCAAAGAATAAGTAAGTAAGTTTATTCAGGTATACACAAATACAGTTACATAGCTTATCATACATAGCAGCATATGTGTAGATTACCTAGGATAACCCAAAAAAGTCAGACAAAGTGACTTATTTCCATGTGGGTAATGGGGGAGACAGCATGGTTGGTGGGGAAGACAGTGTGGATCATGGGGAAGGCTGTGTGGGTTTGTGTAAACAAGTTTTGTAAACAATATACTACAGTGGACCCCCGGATTACGTACTATTTTTGTAAGTGCTTTTGTAAGTATTTTTTGGGGGTCTTAAAGGACTAATCTAATTTACATTATTCCTTATGGGAACAAATTTGTTCGGTAATGGCACTTGAACAGCATTCTGAAACGAAATAAGGACGTAATCTGGGGGTCCACTGTAATAATAATGTTTATGCGGCCCGGTCACAGACCGGGCCGTGGGGGTGTTGACCCCTGGAACTCTATCCAGGTATCTCCAGGTATACAACGAGTGGATATGCAGTGGACCCCCGGTTTACGTTATTAATTCATTCCAGAATACTGTTCAAGTCCCGTTCCCAAACGAATTTGTTTCTGTGGGGAATTGTGAGAGATAAGTCTATCTGGGACACCGCCACTAGCAATAAACAAACTCCCAGGGAGATGACCGACTCGTATAATTTTACCGCAGTCATTCCCTTTAAGGTATGTGAGAACTTTACCCGCTCCTGGCCGCACCCAAGGGGTACCTACGATATTCTCACGTTAACCCACTGCACTCTGGACCAGTATAAATATATCTGAGTAGATAAGAATAAAAATTATGTTATGTTAAATTTAAGTGGACTGTATAGGTTATTAAACAACTGATCAAACAGGAGGAGAGGTAGAGAACACACAGTTAAGTTAACATGACCATCACTCACCTAATTAACAGCATCATAGAGGTGCATAGTAGATCGTTGACCTAGCTAAAGTACATCTACTGTGCGTAACAATATCATTGGCCAACAATAAAGACGACAGTATGGTACTTAGCTTTAGATGAGGGAGTCGTTCCGTTGTTGACGTCCTCCTGCGATCTGTTTCGATCGCGATGGTAATAGTTGTCCCGTCGAGTCAAGGGAGGGTAATTTCTGTGAACTCTTATACGCCCACGAGACCGGGCGTTATTTAACATGTGGTTGGTCGGGGTAGCGATTCAGACCTTCTCACTAATCCGACCTTTTGTACTGTTTATACGTATAACTTTACATATTACGTATATCCTGGCTTAATGCCCCACTAGTTTATACACATTCACAGTCTCGATACTTGGATTTCGAGTAGATAACTTGCGATATGTTAGTTAATTTCATCCGCATTCAATATGGCGGTCGGGGTATAGCGTACCCGCGCTAGCCTCGCTCGGTACAATCACTCCCTATTTATTTACAACTCTGTTTCACTATATTCACCATTTCACAATATTCATCGAATATATTTCAGTCTCTTCTAAGACGAAAGCTCCCCAGCATCAGGGGTTAGGACTTTATCCTGCCGTATGGTCACTTCACTCAGTTCAAATAGGCCTATGACCGCATCACTCACCGGCGGCACACCTTATTTCACAATTATTGTCCTATTACTCGACCTCCTGGACCGATTGTCCCACTTTATATTCACCGCGTCACTGGATATTCCTCCACATTACGAAAGGAGGTAATTAAATCCGATTTGGCGGGCGGAGTCTCCAAATTCGACAGGCCATCCCATCACCTGACATCGGGTTGGTAGGCTCGCTGTTCACTCTCCAGTCCCCTCTGCCCAGCCTCCTCTGCCCACTTGACGAGGCATCTCGCGCATGCGTGTTAATTCGTTGGTTCTTTTCAGTTAATGTTAAGCCAACAGCAACACATTAATGATATCTATTCATATTGGAAAGTTTATCGAATATAACTTTCGGAAAATACCAATATTTTCCACAGTTTCCATAAGGAATAATGTAAATTTGATTAGCCCTTTTAGACCCACAAAAGTTAGTTTGATATCTTTATTATGCACCCCATACCCATCCTGTGGGCGGTAGTCAAAAGATTACAGAGGTACATAATGGATCCAGGGACTGGACCCCAAAGTTTTGATAGCTGAGCAAGTTACAAAGGTAATGAACTAACAAGCTACAAAGGTAATGAACTCACAAACTACAAAGGTAATGAAACATGTAAGTAAAATTACTTACTTATGTTTATACATGGTTACAATTATGAACAAATTGTAAAGTAATGAACAATTCACTAGTCTACACCCGGTCACAACTGTAATGAGTTCTTGGTGCAAATTTTAATTGTTGGGTCACACACACACACATATACATACACACTTACATATACACATACACACACACACACACACACACATACACACATATATACATACGCCCCGATGGCATGGTGGCTAGCGCTCTTGCTTCACGCACGGAGGGCCCGGGTTCACCCGGGCCGAACATTTGAAGTGTTTCGTTACACACATACACACACACACACACACACATACAACAGGCCTAGTGTCTAATCGACATGTGTCTAGGACAAAATGGTAACTAACACACATCAACCAGATAACTGCGGCAGCATATGAGCGACTGGCAAACCTAAGACTAGCGTTCCGTTACCTTAACAAGGACTCGTTTAAGACACTGTACACCGTGTACGTCAGGCCCATACTAGAATATGCAGCACCAGTCTGGAACACCTGGTCAAGCACATAAAGAAACAGAGAAAGTGCAAGGTTTGCGACAAGGTTAGTTCCACAACTCAGGGGTCTGTTCTATGAAGAAAGGCTGAGGAAATAGGACTAACAACACTGGAGGAAAGAAGGGTCAGAGGAGACATGATAACGACATACAAAATACTGCAGGGAATCGACAAGGTAGACAGTGACAGGATGTTCCAGAGAGGAACACAGAAACAAGGGGACACAACTGGAAGCTGAAGACTCAGATGAGTCAAAGGGATGTTAGGAAGCATTTCTTCAGCCACAGAGTAGTCAGGAAGTGGAATAGTCTGAGAAAGACATAGTGGAGGCAGGAACCATACACAGTTTTAAGACGAGGTATGATAAAGCTCTGGAGCAGGGAGAGCAGATACCAGTGCGGGCAGCGCAGAGGCGGGCCAGGAGTCTGGAGCTCTTGCTTCACGCACGAGGGCCGGGTTCAATTCCCGGCGGGGCCGAAACATTTAAGTGTTTCGTACACACACACACACATATACAACAGGCCTAGTGTCTAATCGACATGTGCCTAGGACAAAATGGTAACTAACACACGTGGCAATGCTTTATTTACAGGGAGCAAATTCAGGAAGGCACTTACAAAATACACTTAATAATTTTCTGAGATTGGAGATAAACGTAAACCGGGGGTCCACTGTGTGGTGTGAATATAATGCAGAGAATTCAGAGTTTGGAAATTAGGGAAGAGGTGGATTACCAAAACTATTATCCAGAGGGCTGAGGAGGGGTTGTTGAGGTGGTTCGGACATGTAGAGAGAATGGAACGAAACAGACTGACCTCGGGAGAGTGTATAAATCTGTATTGGAGGGAAGGCGGGGTAGGGGTCTGGCCTAGGAAAGGTTGGAGGGGGGGAAAAGAGGTTTTGTGTGAGAGGGGCTTGGATTTCCAGCAAGCATGCGTGGCGTATTTGATAGGAGTGAATGGAGACAAATGGTTTTTAATACTTTGACGTGCTGTTGGAGTGTAAGCAAAGTAACATTTATGAAGGGATTCATGGAAACCGGCAGGCCGGACGTGAGTCCTGGAGATGGGAAGTACAGTGTCTGCACTCTGAAGGAGGGGTGTTAATGTTGCAGTTTTATACTAGTGTAAAGCCACCCTCTGGCAAGACAGTGATGGAGTGAATGATGACGAAAGTTTTTCTTTTTCGGGCCACCCTGCCTTGGTGGGAATCGGCCGATGTTTTAATAAAATAAAAAATAAATATTATACAGTGGACCCCCGAGTAGAGCACCCGGAATCGTACAATTATGTAATTATAATATTGTAAGTGCTTTTGTAAGGTATTGGGGCTAAATGACACCTCGACATTATTTCTAGGAAGCCTGCTCAAGGCCATTGCCGAACGAATTTACTCCCTAAGAAATAAGGTCAAGTAGGTTAGTCCATTTCAGACCCCCAAAATACACTTACAAAAGCACTTACAGTATTATACTTACATAATTGTACGATTTCCGGGGTGCTCGTTACTCGGGGGTCCTCTGTGTATATATATTTCTCTTCTGTATAGCAAAGTTAGGGAAATCACAGAAGACTGACCAGTGGCTAAACATCTGTCCTGGATGATGGCACACTAGCAGGTACAAAGGAGTCCTTGTAGATGATCTTACACAGGTGATGACAGGGGACGGAAATGGGTCTCATCCTGAATCCATCCAAATGTGAAATCATATCAGTCAATCAACAAGTGATAGATGCAGTGCTATCAAAACTACCAGGAGCAACAGTCATTGCCCCTACTAATAGTGTCTTGCTTGGAGCACCTCTGGGAAGCGATGCCATTGACACAATTCTCAGGAAGAAACTGGAAGAATTGAGGAGAATGGAACAGCGAATAGGCAATCTTGACACCCATGATGCCTTGTACCTCCTCACAAAATGCTTGAGTCTGCCCAGGTTGACATATTTCCTAAGATGTGCTCCTTCATATGATAACCCTATACTCGCACGAATATGACAGTATCCTGAGGCAGATCTTTACTAAAGTACTTAACCTTACTCTAGAAGATGGGCAGTGGACCAAGCTCACTCCCAGTCAGACTGGAGGCATTGGTGTCCGCAAGTCATCTCAGATTGCTCTACCTGCTTTCCTGTCTTCATGCATTGCATCCAGAGGGCTTGTGCAGCAATTCTCCCTGAACACCTTAGGGACACGATTGGAATCCATGACCAAAGTTCGTTGATGGAGCCAGGATCTGGGATAACCTAACAGGCTCTGAAACCAGGCCTGCTCCCCCAACAACTACAAACAGTCGCACTGGGATGGCCCAATAGTAGAGAATATAGCCTCAGCAATGCTTCAGAGTGTGTCAGGAAGGATAGAGCCCGCCTCCGTGCGGAGAGCTCATCATGCAGGGGACTTTTTTGGCTGTTCCCAACTCCAGCCTTGGCACACGCCTGACCCACAGACCATCCGCATTGGGTTGCCCTTTTGACTTGCCGCCCCTATTCTCCGCCGAACACAGGTGGTTTTGGGCAGGAAGCAGCAGACCGATTGGGTACCATGGTCTTGTGTGTCGTAAACCGAGGGAAAGATTGCAACATGAAGAGGTTAATAACATTATCAAGAGGAGCCTCACAACAAACCGGATGCCCAGCAGAAGGGAACCACCCCAACTATGCAGATCTGATTAACCAAAAGCGCCAGATGGGGATCACCCTTCAAGCCTTGGACAGACGGGGAAAGGTGGTGGGACTTAAAATGTCATCTACCTTTGATACCCCCTCTCCAGTACACCAGGGGGAAGGGGGGCGCTGCCACCCAGGGAGTCCCAGAAGTCGAGAAAATATGGAGAACTTGCCCTTTATTACATGTTTTTAAGGCCCAGAGACCCGGGGCGGGGGAAAAGAGGCTTAAGTTCCTAAAGGAGTGGGCAAAAGACTCAACGGGGAAAGGTCCCGGGCGCAAAATTTTTTCCAGCGACTGCTGCTTTCAGGGGGGAAAGGGGATTTTTTTGGGACGGGCCCCCCCCAAAGAGCGGGGTGGATTTTTCATTAAATCAAAAAGATGTAACAATATGTCTGACATGTATTCACCCTTATGTATATCCATTTTATATCAACAATGTATCCCCAAATCTTGGGCCCAATTATGTAATAAAAATACCTATTGGTAAAAAAAAATTAAAAAATGGTGGTGGAAAGAAAATTAAAAAGGCATCAGGAAAAAACCAAATATTCTTCCTTAACCCTTTTTTTTCCCACTTCTCCAGGCTTTTCCCCCAAAATTTTTAAAGGGGCCCCCATAAAATATATATATATATATATATATATATATATATATATATATATATATATATATATATATATATATATATATAATTAATTCAGGAACAGTTTCCCAAAAACACCTGCCTGGAAAAACTTTCAGCTCTCCCCCAACATCTGCTACTGGGGGATTTCAACTAAAAACTAAAATGGAGGACATTCCAAACAATGTGGTAGCAAAAAACACCAGAGGCAGCTCAGATGAACCGCACGCATGAACTTTAAATCTCTGCACCAATTCACTTAACCAAATAGTAGAGCCCACAAGATTAGAGAATACGCGGGACCTCATGTTCCCCAACAATGATGATCTGATACGAAATGTCTTCATACCCAAAACAAATACTCAGATCAACATGAGGTCCAGACATGCATGGGGGGAGCCCAGATCAACAAAATGTGATAACTGAAGTTTCAATCAACAAAACAAAACAAGGTGGTTGAAAACCAAGTCTAAATGG
This sequence comes from Cherax destructor, assembly GCA_009830355.1. Classification (NCBI taxonomy): domain Eukaryota; kingdom Metazoa; phylum Arthropoda; class Malacostraca; order Decapoda; family Parastacidae; genus Cherax; species Cherax destructor. The sequence goes on from WNWK01057404.1 coordinate 9,275, forward strand.
TATAATCACTTAAATGTAAAAACCTGATTAATCACTTAAATGTAAAAACCGTTATGAATATATACTAGCTATTCTTATAACTTTTTACATTATAATGACCACAAAACTGAACTGCAATGCTTTTGTTTTAAATTGTTATCTCAGCCCATTAGTTGCATTGCACAAAAAAATTATTATTTCAACTTATTTTAAAAATTTTATAAATTAGATGCAAATTATTTTTTATTTATAAATTATCAACCAAAATTTTCTTAGTCTACTATTAAATATTCAAAAAATTTTTCGAAATGCACAGCATATTAGGGTTTTTTTAGTTACATCATTTATACCTATGTATCATTGTATCTTCTACTAACTATGTATCATTGTACCATGTCTAAATAAACTTTTAAATTTTTATTATTATTATTATTTTTAAAGATTGCCAAACATCACGGATCCTAACTATGCAGAACAAATTAATCGGACACTTTAGGTTTGCTAAAGGCCCCTTGGGAAAAGGAGGAGAAGATGCAAACTAGAAGAGAGGGCCCCTATCAGGCGGAAAGAAAAAAGCAAAAAAAGGACCAAAAAAACAACTAAGGGACATTTTATTGTGGAAAATTTCGCTCTCAGGAGTTTTCCAAGCCGTTACAAGCGTTACATGGACACAGGGGGCTTATATCTCCAAAGTGGTGAAATACTAGTGGTGGTAAAAGGGTAGTAGTGATAAGTAGTAGTAGTAGTAGTAGTAGTAGAAACAATAATTAGAACAATCAATTGCACATGGGTAAAAGGTAAAAAAACAAATACTTTACACCAAGAAAGCTCCTGGAGAGCAAATTTTTTGCCACAATAAAAAGTAAGTTGCATTTGTGTCCTTTTTTAAATATTGTCGTAAATTTTACCAATATTATTACAAAAGGCGCTCGAGAAATATATCCCAAAACGAGGAGACCTGTCAAAAATGAAACATCAATTAAAACTAAAATCTTACAGGGAACAAGCGGAGGAACAAAAAAAATGAAACTGTCCCAAATTTTTTTTTCTTATGCAAATCAAAGTCAGAACAACAACCGTACCCCTCTTAAACGGATGGGTCCTACATGACAGCAAGGAAATGAGGGGTTATTAAGTCCCAGATCCAGTTTGACCCTAACCAGACTGAAAATCGAAGACCAATGATTTTATGAAGTGCCAAGAACTTGACAGACGCTCCTATCTGACATAACCACGACGTCAAATGACTTCAAAGTTGGGGGGGAACATTTTAATACAATTGATAGATTTTTTCCCCTAGTGGTCTGGAAAGTTTGAAAAGTTAAAAAAATATTAAATTATTAAGGAACCAGAAAAAAAGTGTTCTAACACCTTGACATGGTAGTTTAGGGCCCAAAAGACAACTTTGGGGTTATTTTGCGGAAGAACTGGGCCCCCCTTGAATCTGCGGGGGGTTGACTCCTTCTTTCCGATAAATTCAACCATGAACAAGTG
>WNWK01057405.1:0-10747 GCA_009830355.1 Cherax destructor
TAATTTTATTTCTGGCGCTTCGACAGTTAGTATAAAATACATTGATATGTATCTTCTTGTGAACCTTTTTCAGCTTTTGTTTTACACAATTTATGTTACTATCATTACCCTGTGTCACTCGATTACTGTTATTGTTATGATTTATGATATCAAAGCCTGAATCAATATTTTGGCCCTCATTATTTACCATTCCTAAACCCATACCTCTAACTAATCCTAGTTTAAAGCCCTAACAACATCCTCAACTGAGCTAGAGAGAAATTCTACACCTGCCCTGGATAAGTGAACCCCATCCCTGGCATACATGTCATTTCGGCCATAGAAGTGGTCCCAGTTGTCAATGAATGGGACTGCATTATCCTTACAGTGTTTGTCCAGCCAGCAATTTATACATTGGCGTCTCCATCACCGTCTGCGTCACACTGTCCACGAAGTTCTCCGGGCAGTTCGACAGCAGCGACTTACGAGGCACTGGAAGGTGATGGTATAATAACCCTGACTTTGCTGCCTGTTGACCGAGGGAAGTCAATACTTGTGCGTGATCATTCTGCAGAACTTTCGAAAGATAATTGTATTTGTACTGAATGGATAGCACCTGGAAAATAGCATCTAACTTAGAAACAACCCAAAAGCAGCTGCTAGGATGCTTGTTTTGCAAAATGGGGCCCACGTTAACAAAGGAATTCATCGTAGTGACCAGGGAAGCTGCGGCGACCTGAGCCAGGCCAGGTCTCCCGTAAGCCTTCTTCGTGGGTAGCTTCGTGAGCATCATCGTGAATTGGTAAATGATATCAAAGAAATCCCATATCGCGAGCGATGCGTTTATTTAACCTGCCCGAAGAAGATTCTCTGTCTTTTCTGCTTTCTGGCTCAAGAGTTGCACCAGATGGCTGAAGAATGCTGCTTCTTGACCAATCATCATGTTAGTGACTTGGAGCACAGCGGCAGCAGAGACGGCATCCAGGTAAAGGTACTTGCGTAATTTGAACAGCACATGGACGAGGGAGTTGAACAGGCTTTCTTTTAAGCCAGAAGACATGATATGGTCCAACTCTATGTATGCACTGGTATGTACTAGCCCTGTAGCAACTAGTCGGCCAAGGGTGGCATTCTGGAAGTCCGCATCTGGCCACATGGCAATGAAGCGAATCATCTGCACACCCAGGTTTACGTTGGGGCCCAATTCAGCATCAGTGTACATCTTGAGTATCCAGGGCTTCAAGTTGCCAGCCATCAACAAGTGAATGTCTACAAAGTCCTCTGGTTGCCAGTAGCTCACTAACTCCACCACAATCCATAGGACACTCTCCCAGTGACCCGTTATCGGGACTTCCTTCGCTCCTATACACGAAGACAGAGTCACTGCTAAAAACACCCCAAGATTCGCATTATGGATGGCTACCACGGCTGGTTCTTTAGTACGGAGATTAGTATGTAGCTCGTTCTCAACTCTTTTCATAATCTCTAAAAAAAACATGAACTGAGATTTTATCAGGATCTAAATTTGAAACAGCTCTAAGAAATGTATCCATTCCTGTAATGATTTGATTAGCTTCCATTTCAAAGGAGTCAAGTGGAGGTTCCGATGAAAAACAACAATATGTGAGAAACCAGTGTCCTCCTGGAGCCTTTATAGTCCTCAGCGTCAGGTGAAGCTAGACGAGGTGCGTTGAAATTACTTTCTGTCCTAAGAAGTGAGATGAAATCACCTTCTGAAAGAAAACACTTCGGCAGGCCTACTGGCGCAAATTAGGCAGGTCCTTCTCAAAATCAACAATTTGTCCAACATTTTCCCAAAGCTTCCCAACAATTACCTTCGATACCTCAGGTACTGTTGAAAATAAGAACATAAGAACATAAGAAAGGAGGAACACTGCAGCAGGCCTGTTGGCCCATACTAGGCACGTCCTTCACAATCCATCCCACTAACAGAATAATTGCCCAACCTAATTTTCAATTCTACCCAAGAAATAAGCTTTGAAGATTCTTTGCTGCCTGTTGACCGAGGGAAGTCAATACTTGTGCGTGATCATTCTGCAGAACTTTCGAAAGATAATTGTATTTGTACTGAATGGATAGCACCTGGAAAATAGCATCTAACTTAGAAACAACCCAAAAGCAGCTGCTAGGATGCTTTTTTTGCAAAATGGGGCCCACGTTAACAAAGGAATTCATCGTAGTGACCAGGGAAGCTGCGGCGACCTGAGCCAGGCCAGGTCTCCCGTAAGCCTTCTTCGTGGGTAGCTTCGTGAGCATCATCGTGAATTGGTAAATGATATCAAAGAAATCCCATATCGCGAGCGATGCGTTTATTTAACCTGCCCGAAGAAGATTCTCTGTCTTTTCTGCTTTCTGGCTCAAGAGTTGCACCAGATGGCTGAAGAATGCTGCTTCTTGACCAATCATCATGTTAGTGACTTGGAGCACAGCGGCAGCAGAGACGGCATCCAGGTAAAGGTACTTGCGTAATTTGAACAGCACATGGACGAGGGAGTTGAACAGGCTTTCTTTTAAGCCAGAAGACATGATATGGTCCAACTCTATGTATGCACTGGTATGTACTAGCCCTGTAGCAACTAGTCGGCCAAGGGTGGCATTCTGGAAGTCCGCATCTGGCCACATGGCAATGAAGCGAATCATCTGCACACCCAGGTTTACGTTGGGGCCCAATTCAGCATCAGTGTACATCTTGAGTATCCAGGGCTTCAAGTTGCCAGCCATCAACAAGTGAATGTCTACAAAGTCCTCTGGTTGCCAGTAGCTCACTAACTCCACCACAATCCATAGGACACTCTCCCAGTGACCCGTTATCGGGACTTCCTTCGCTCCTATACACGAAGACAGAGTCACTGCTAAAAACACCCCAAGATTCGCATTATGGATGGCTACCACGGCTGGTTCTTTAGTACGGAGATTAGTATGTAGCTCGTTCTCAACTCTTTTCATAATCTCTAAAAAAAACATGAACTGAGATTTTATCAGGATCTAAATTTGAAACAGCTCTAAGAAATGTATCCATTCCTGTAATGATTTGATTAGCTTCCATTTCAAAGGAGTCAAGTGGAGGTTCCGATGAAAAACAACAATATGTGAGAAACCAGTGTCCTCCTGGAGCCTTTATAGTCCTCAGCGTCAGGTGAAGCTAGACGAGGTGCGTTGAAATTACTTTCTGTCCTAAGAAGTGAGATGAAATCACCTTCTGAAAGAAAACACTTCGGCAGGCCTACTGGCGCAAATTAGGCAGGTCCTTCTCAAAATCAACAATTTGTCCATATATAGATTACCGACATTTGAAGATTAAGACACATGTGCAACAGTTAAGTATTGGACAAATATATGAGTGAGAGGGGATGGGTTTGATTGGTGTCGTGGGTACGAACACAAGAAAGGAGGAACACTGCAGCAGGACAGTTGGCCCACACTAGACAGGTTCTTCACAATCCGTCCCACCAACAGAACACTTGCTCAACCCAATTTTCAATGCCACCCAAGAAACAAGCTTTGACGAGAATAAATTCTTGGGTAGTGGAGGTTTTGATAAGGACCTGCCTTGTATGGGCCAGTAGGCCTTCTGCAGTGTTCCTCCATTCTCATGTTCTTATGTTGCACATGTGTCTAATTTATCAACTTGTTGGTTCTCTGAACCGAGGAAACAGGTTTAGTAGTGGAAATAAATGGTATAAAATACCGACACAATGGAAAAATAAACACATAAGCAGTATAATGTGGTGTAATTATAGGATTTTTCCTGTGCGCACTCAGAATCTGCAGCAGTTTTTTCTAAACTTCACTCTCCTCGTCACTTCATTAGAGACTGCAGACGACAAGGAGAATGATATGTGCTCTATTTTTAATAATTATTTTCTCTCGGTTTTCACACAAGAAGACACTAATTATATCCATAAGAACATAAGAAAGGAGGAACACTGCAGCAGGCCTGTTGGCCCATACTAGGCAAGTCCATCACAATCCGTCCCACTAACAGAATATTTGCTCAACCCAATTTTCAATGCTACCCAAGAAATAAGCTTTGATAATTCTATTTACTCATGTGCGAGTCCCACTCAAATCCAACCCCTCTCACTCATGAATTTATCCAACCTAAATTTCAAACTACCCAAGGTCCTACCCTATTTCCAAACCAATACTTTCCTATATTCTTTCTAAATCTAAACTTATCTAACTTGAATCCATTATTGTGGGTTCTCTCTTGGAGAGATATCCTCAAGACCTTATTTAACATAAGAACATAAGAAAGGAGGAACACTGCAGCAGGCCTGTTGGCCCATACTAGGCAGGACCTTCACAATCCATCCCACTAACAGAATAATTGCCCAACCTAATTTTCAATTCTACCCAAGAATAAGCTTTGATGATTCTATTAACTCAAGTGCGAGTCCCACTCAAATCCAACCCCTCTCACTCATGTATTTATCCAACCTAAATTTGAAACTACCCAAGGTCCTAGCTTCAATGACCCTACTAGGCAGACTGTTCCACTCATCAACTACCCTATTTCCAAACCAATATTTTCCTATATCCTTTCTAAATCTAAACTTATCCAATTTGAATCCATTATTGCGGGTTCTCTCTTGGAGAGATATCCTCAAGACCTTATTTATATCCCCCTTATTAATACCCATCTTCCACTTATACATAAGAACATAAGAAAGGAGGAACACTGCAGCAGGCCTGTTGACCCATACTAGGCAGGTCCTTCACAATCCATCCCACTAACAGAATAATTGCCCAACCTAATTTTCAATTCTACCCAAGAAATAAGCTTTGAAGATTCTATTAACTCAAGTGCGAGTCCCACTCAAATCCAACCCCTCTCACTCATGAATTTATCCAACCTAAATTTGAAGAGAGAATTTAGGTCAAATAATAACGATCCCAAATGGATTAACAGGAGGCTAAAACATCTATTAAGGGAGAAAAGAGGAATTTATAGGCGCATCAAAAGAGGAGATGTTAACCTTATTGAAAGGCTAAACGTGACTATGAGATTAAGGTTGCTAATGAATCAAAGACTAATCCAAAAGGGTTCTTTCAAGTGTACAGGACGAAGGTGAGGGAAAAGGTAGGACCTCTGAAAATTGGGAATGGACAGCTGACGGATAACGAACTGGAAATGTGTTCTCTATTTAATGACTATTTTTGTCAGTCTTTACACAAGAAGACGTAAATGAGATTCCAGAAATTAACAATTATTCAGTTCCTGAAGAATTCAAATTAACTAATATTACTGTCACGAGGGATATGGTTATCAAACAGATAGATAAACTGAAGCAAAATAAGTCCCCGGGACCCGACGAGTTGTTTTCCAGGGTACTTAAAGAATGCAAAATGGAACTTAGTCAGCCATTAACGAATGTGTTTAATACGTCCATCCTAACTGGTGTTGTGCCAGAGATGTGGAAGATAGCTAATGTAGTTCCTATATTCAAATCAGGGGATAAGTCCATTCCATCAAATTACCGTCCAATAAGCCTCACGTCTATAGTAGGCAAATTATTAGAATCAATTATAGCTGATATTATCAGAAGTCACCTTGAAGAACATAATTTGATTAATGAATCTCAGCATGGGTTTACGAGAGGTCGTTCCTGCCTGACAAATTTACTGACGTTTTTCAATAAAACATTTGAGGCAGTAGACAGTGATAAAGAATATGATATAGTTTACTTGGATTTCAGTAAGGCCTTCGATAGAGTACCTCACAAGAGACTCTTAAGAAAGGTGGCAGCTCATGGTATAGGAGGTAAAGTTCTAGCATGGATAGAGGCATGGCTTACCAATAGAAAGCAGAGAGTTTCCATTAATGGGGTCAAATCTGAATGGGGATTTGTCACTAGTGGCGTTCCACAAGGATCAGTTTTGGGCCCATTGTTGTTCATAATTTACATAAATGACCTTGATGAAGGAATTGCAAGTGACATGAGTAAATTTGCTGATGATACAAAAATAGGCCGTATAATCCATTCTGAGGAGGATACCAGTGAACTCCAGGAGGATTTGGATAAATTATTGTCTTGGTCTGAAAAGTGGCAGATGAAGTTCAATGTGGACAAGTGTAGGTGCTAGTCGTTGGTAATGAAAATATCCCTCGAATTTATAAACTAGGTGAAGTTGAGCTTGATCATACAGAATGTGAAAAGACTTGGGAGTCATGGTAAGCAGAAATCTAAAGCCAAGACAACAGTGCCTAAGTGTGGCAATAAGGCTAACAGATTACTAGGATTTATTTCAAGAAGTATAAGCAACAGAAGTCCAAAAGTTATTTTACAGCTCTATACATCACTAGTGAGACCTCATTTGGATTATGCAGCTCAGTTTTGGTCTCCTTACTACAGGATGGATATAGATTCATTGGAGAACATACAAAGAAGAATGACTAAAATGATTTACAGTATAAGAAATCTCCCGTATGAAGATAGACTTAGAGCATTGAATCTCCACTCTCTGGAGAGACGTAGAATGAGGGGAGATATCATCGAGGTGTACAAGTGGATGATGGGCATAAACAAAGGAGATATTAATAAAATACTGAGGATATCGAACCAAGTAAGAACGAGAAATAACGGATTTAAATTGGATAAATTTAGATTTAAAAAGGACATAGGCAAGTACTGGTTTTCGAACAGAGTTGTAGATGCGTGGAACAATCTTCCGAGTAGGGTGATAGAGGCTAGGACCTTGGGTGGCTTTAAAAAGAGATTGGACAAATATATGAGTGGGAGGGGCTGGGTTTGATTAGTGTCGTGAGTACAGGAGTAAATTCTTAGGTAGTGGTGGTTTTGATAAGGACCTGCCTTGTATGGGCCAGTAGGCCTTCTGCAGTGTTCCTCCATTCTTATGTTCTTATGTTCTTATGAAACAACCCAAGGTCATAGCTTCAATGACCCTACTAGGCAGACTGTTCCACTCATCAACTACCCTATTTCCAAACCAATATTTTCCTATATCCTTTCTAAATCTAAACTTATCCAATTTGAATCCATTATTGCGGGTTCTCTCTTGGAGATATATCCTCAAGACCTTATTTATATCCCCCTTATTAATACCCATCTTCCACTTATATACCTCGATCATGTCTCCCCTCATTCTTCGTCTTACAAGTGAATGTAATTTAAGGGTCTTCAATCTTTCTTCATACGGAAGATTTCTAATGCTATGAATTAACTTTGTCATTCGTCGCTGAATGTTTTCTAACGAATTTATATCCATTCTGTAAAATGGAGACCAGAACTGAGCTGCATAATCTAGGTGAGGCCTTACTAATGATGTATAAAGCTGATGTATAAAGCTGATGTATAAAGCAAGGGATTCGAAAACTAACCCAAAAAGTTTTTTCCAGGTGTACAGAACAAAAGTTAGAGATAAGATAGGTCCCCTTAAAAATAATTATGGGTATCTTACTGACAAAGAGAATGAAATGTGCTCTATTTTTAATAATTATTTTCTCTCGGTTTTCACTCAGGAAGACACTAATAATATCCCAAGAATTAGGTATTTTAGTGGGCCTGAAGAAGATAAATTATGTAGTATCACAGTCACTAGCGAAATGGTTATCAAACAGATAGACCGTTTGAAGCAAAATAAATCGCCAGGCCCTGATGAGATTTTTTCAAGGGTTCTTAAGGAATGCAAAATTGAACTCTGTGAACCCTTAACTAACATTTTTAACCTATCTCTTCAAACAGGTGTAGTGTCTGATACGTGGAAGATGGCTAATTATTTTTTTTTATTAACACATCGGCCGATTCCCACCAAGGCAGGGTGGCCCGAAAAAGAAAAACTTTCATCATCATTCACTCCATCACTGTCTTGCCAGAAGGGTGCTTTACACTACAGTTATAAAACTGCAACATTAACACCCCTCCTTTAGAGTGCCGGCACTGTACTTCCCATCTCCAGAACTCAAGTCCGGCCTGCCGGTTTCCCTGAATCCCTTCATAAATGTTACTTTGCTCACACTCCAACAGCACGTCAAGTATTAAAACCATATGCCTCCATTCACTCCTATCAAATACGCTCACACATGCTTGCTGGAAGTCCAAGCCCTCGCACACAAAACTTCCTTTACCCCTCCCTCCAACCTTTCCTAGGCCGACCCCTACCCCGCCTTCCCTCCACTACAGATTTATACACCTCGAAGTCACTCTGTCTCGTTCCATTCTCTCTACATGTCCAAACCACCTCAACAACCCCTCCTCAGCTCTCTGGACAATCGTTTTGGTAATCCCGCACCTCCTCCTAATTTCCAAACTCCGAATTCTCTGCATTATATTCACACCACACATTGACCTCAGACATGACATCTCCACTGCCTCCAGCCTTCTCCTCGTTGCAACATTCATCACCCATGCTTCACACCCATATAAGAGCGTTGGTATAACTATACTCTCATACATTCCCCTCTTTACTTCCATGGACAAGGTTCTTTGTCTCCACAGACTCCGAAGTGCTCCACTCACCCTTTTCCCCTCATCAATTCTATGATTCACCTCATCCTTCATAGACCCATCCGCCGACATGTCCACTCCCAAATATCTGAATACATTCACCTCCTCCATACTCTCTCCCTCCAATCTGATATCCAATCTTTCGTCACCTATTCTTTTTGTTATCCTCATCACCTTACTCTTTCCTATATTCACTTTCAATTTTCTTCTTTTACACACCCTACCAAATTCATCCACCAACCTCTGCAGCAGTCTTTTATCTATCAATACATAGTCCAACAAACTACTGTCATTACGCCCTACATCATATCTTGTATACTTATTTATCCTCTTTTTCTTAAAATATGTATTACCTATAACTAAACCCCTTTCTATACAAAGTTCAATCAAAGGGCTCCCATTATCATTTACACCTGGCACCCCAAACTTACCTACTACACCCTCTCTGCATGTTTCTCCCACTTTAGCATTTAGGTCCCCTACCACAATTACTCTCTCATTTGGTTCAAAAGTTCCTATACATTCGCTTAACATCTCCCAAAATCTCTCTCTCTCCTCTCTTCTCCAGGTGCATACACGCTTATTATGACCCACTTTTCGCATCCGACTCTTATTTTAATCCACATAATCCTTGAATTTACACATTTATATTCCCTCTTTTCCTTCCATAACTGATCCTTCAACATTATTGCTACCCCTTCCTTAGCTCTAACTCTCTCAGATACTCCTGACTTAATCCCATTTATTTCTCCCCACTGAAACTCGCCTACCCCCTTCAGCTTTGTTTCGCTTAGGGCCAGGACATCCAACTTCTTTTCATTCATAACATCGGCAATCATCTCTTTCTTATCATCCGCACTACATCCACGCACATTCAGACAACCCATTCAGACAACCCAATCTACTAAAAACGAGAAGAAGAAAAACTTTAAGATGGCTAATGTAATTCCTATTTTTAAAGCAGGGGACAAGTCGTTACCATCAAATTACCGCCCAATAAGTCTAACTTCAATTGTAGGCAAATTATTAGAGTCGATTATAGCTGATAACATAAGAAGCCATCTCGATAGGCATAATTTGATTAATGATACTCAACATGGATTCACCAGGGGCCGTTCCTGCCTAACTAATTTATTAACTTTTTTCAGTAAGGCTTTTGAGGCAGTTGATCATGATAAAGAATTCGATATTGTTTATTTGGATTTTAGTAAGGCTTTTGATAGAGTACCACATCAGAGACTGTTAAAGAAAGTGGCTGCTCACGGCATTGGAGGAAAAGTGTTTTCATGGATCGAGTCATGGCTCACCAATAGGAAGCAGAGGGTGTGCATTAATGGGGTTAAATCTGAGTGGGGATAAGAACATAAGAACATAAGAATGGAGGAACACTGCAGAAGGCCTACTGGCCCATACAAGGCAGGTCCTTATCAAAACCACCACTACCTAAGAATTTACTCCTGTACTCACGACACTAATCAAACCCAGCCCCTCCCACTCATATATTTGTCCAATCTCTTTTTAAAGCCACCCAAGGTCCTAGCCTCTATCACCCTACTCGGAAGATTGTTCCACGCATCTACAACTCTGTTCGAAAACCAGTACTTGCCTATGTCCTTTCTAAATCTAAATTTATCCAATTTAAATCCGTTATTTCTGGTTCTTACTTGGTTCGATATCCTCAGTATTTTATTAATATATCCTTTGTTTATGCCCATCATCCACTTGTACACCTCGATGATATCTCCCCTCATTCTACGTCTCTCCAGAGAGTGGAGATTCAATGCTCTAAGTCTATCTTCATACGGGAGATTTCTTATACTGTAAATCATTTTAGTCATTCTTCTTTGTATGTTCTCCAATGAATCTATATCCATCCTGTAGTAAGGAGACCAAAACTGAGCTGCATAATCCAAATGAGGTCTCACTAGTGATGTATAGAGCTGTAAAATAACTTTTGGACTTCTGTTGCTTATACTTCTTGAAATAAATCCTAGTAATCTGTTAGCCTTATTGCGCACACTTAGGCACTGTTGTCTTGGCTTTAGATTTATGCTTACCATGACTCCCAAGTCTTTTTCACATTCTGTATGATCAAGCTCAACTTCACCTAGTTTATAAATTCGAGGGATATTTTCATTACCAACGACTAGCACCTTACACTTGTCCACATTGAACTTCATCTGCCACTTTTCAGACCAAGACATTAATTTATCCAAATCCTCCTGGAGTTCATTGGTATCCTCCTCAGAATGAATTATACGGCCTATTTTTGCATCATC
>WNWK01057406.1:0-10747 GCA_009830355.1 Cherax destructor
TTTACAGGCTATCCGTAAAATTGATACACCTCACCCCTAGTTCTTCGTATCCACCTTTGGTTACGCCGTATCTTTAGCAAGCATAAAGATATTGTTTTTGTTGGGTCCCTGGTCATGTTGACGTACAGGGCAATGAACAGGCAGACTGCTGCGCGGTCAGCAGTACATGACCTTCCAGTTTCATATAGAGGTGTTCCTTTCACGGACTATTTTGCGGTCATTGCTACCCACCTTCGCACCCGTTGGCAACAACGCTGGTCTGACCTGCTGAATAACAAACTTCATTCTATTAAACCGATTATAGGTTTCTGGCCTTCTTCTTGTCACCAATGTCGAGGTTGGGAGACTACACTCTCCCGTCTTCGCATCGGCCACACTCGTCTTACTCACGGGTATCTCATGGAGAGGCTCCTGCCCCTCTCTGTGAGCATTGTCAGGTTCCAGTGTCTGTTCGACATATTCTGCTGGACTGCCCACTCTATCAACGAGCACGCAGAATTTACCTCCAACGACGTCTTCGCTCTGCGGCCCTTTCTTTACCTTCCCTTCTTGCAGATGGACCCTCCTTTAATCCTGACTCTCTTGTTGACTTTTTGACAGAAACTGACTTACTACACAAACTCTGAAGATTACACCTCTAGCACCTCCCACAGTCCCTTCTACCTCGATCTCTTGCTACCTTCTATCCCTGCACTATCCACCGTCATGCTGCACTCCATACCCTACTAATCATCCATCTCCCTCTTACAACCCACTCTCCCTGCATCCTGCAATAACCTGCAGCGCTGTATAACCCCTGTGGTTTAGCGCTTCTATTTGATTATAATAATAATAATAATACACTGAGAGACATTGACCTCACGGTGTATTATATCGTCGAGTCGCATCTGCGCGCCATCTACACACGGGGAAAGTACACTTATTCCGTGTGCTGTATAACAGTGTAAATATAGTGTGCTACAAGACAGTGATGATACGGTTTCTGAAGCTCTGAGAGATGTGAATTAATAATTAATAAGAGTGGAAGAGTGAAGCGATTAATTCAGCGGTCTGAGATCCTTCTAAAGCGCCTTGATTCTGTTGGACTCATTGATTTGGGGAATTGGAAATGTAGTCAGTAGCGCAGCTATCATTTCAATTCCGGAGGCTTAAGCCAGTATTTGAGTCTGGAAGGAGCTTAAAAATCATAAGATGCTGGAAAAAATCAGACAATGTCTTTAAAAACAAATGATTTTCCGTATGTATGAGAAATTTCTTAAGCAAGGCGACACTGGTTGTAATCCTTCTTTTGTATCAAACCTAATTACCGGCTTGGCGCTTTTCCATGAATATGATGATGATGATGATGATGATGATGATGATGATGATAATAATAGTGGTCCGAGAACGGGAGGTTTGAAGAAGGTGTCACTACGAGTTACATTGTGTAGACAACTACTGTCTGAACACAAGAGTGTAACATTTAGAAAAGATGCGTTTCAAAATCAGGACAGAGGCGGCGGCGGCGGCAGCTACAACAGACTGTGTAGGTTAATGCCCGGAGCCTGGAGCAGTGAACTGACCCCCTCACCCAGCGCCATGATGACTCCACCCTGACGACCTCTCTTTCTGACTCACCCTTCAAGGCGAGGGGGAGGCCTTGATGCTGCTGAAGGAATCTTCATCCTAGGAACTCAACAAATTCCTAAAATTACTTCCTGATAAGCCGGACAGAGGTGCATACGTTGAACTGCGGGAGGCGGATACCAACAGCCTGATCGATCAGGCTGGAATAAAAGCTTGAGTGAACAAGCTCTCAGGTAGCGTCAGTCGAGGCGAGAACTTTGGGCTGCTGTATTTATAGGTTGCAATATGAGTGGTTGTGGTTGGGTGTGAGTTGAACCTGCCTGAATATATCTAACCAAGACAAGATTCGCAGCAATGGATTCAAGTTTGAGAAATTTGAATTTAGACAGGATAGTGGTTAATACTAGTTTGGCCAGTAGGCCTTCCGCAGTGTTCCTTCATATATATTTACCTCGCCTTCCTCAAGAGGTCTATGAAATATATAGGTTTAGTGCTGCCCCAGGAATACCATTAATAATATTCATAATCTTTCCCACTCTCAAGATTATTTTACTAATAGTTACGTATAACAATTTAGCTAAGAAAGAAAAGGCACAGATGCTAAGTAAGCTTTTATTGTGACAACATTTCGCTCTGTTTAGAGCTTTTTCAAGCCATGACTTGATTAAGCTCTACATAGAGTGATAGGTGTCTCACAAGCAGCTTGTTCTTCAATTGTAGTTTTTATTTCCATACTGTCCTCAGTACCCTGTTCTATTAATTTGTCTGCATTAGCTGCTTTAGGTTAGGTTGTTTTGGGTTATGACTCATGAAATCGTAATAACAAGATTGCAAGCAAATCACGGAATGGGTGGCTAGTGGTTAGCACACTGGCTTGTGAAGGTCTCCCTTGTCATGGGTTCAACACCCACCCGTTCCCTGATGTTAATTTATGTTAGATTATACTAGGTTATGTTAGATTGTGATAGTCTACGCTAGGTTATGTTAGGTCATCTTAGATTATTCTAGACTGTGGATTCAAGTTGGAAAAATTTGGATTTAGACAGGATAGTGGTTAATACTGGTTTGGCAATAGTTGTAGATAATTGGAACAACCTCTCAGTTAGCGTCACTGGGGCGAGAACTTTGGGTAGCTTTAAATATTTAGGTTGGACGGGTATGTGAGTGGGTGTGAATTGGATTTGCTTAGCATGGGCCAGTAGACCTGCCGCTGTGTTCCTTCGTTCTTATGTTATGTTAGATTATGTTGTTAGATTATGCCAAATTGTGTTAGATTATATTAGGTAATGTTATATTTTGATGGATTATGATGTTAGGTAATGTTATATTTTGATGGGTTATGTTAGGCTAGTTTAGATTATACAAAGTTGTTAGATTAAGTCGGAGTAGATTATGCTATTTTAAGTTTGATTATATTAGTTTATGTTTTATTATCTTAGATCAAGTTAGACTATGTTAATGTTTAAACTAGGTTAACATAAAATTAAACACTTTATAACTGCCGAAAAGTTAGTCACAAACTACAGAACCAACATTAGTTGGTTGGTTATTGGGGGTTTAAAGGCTGTCTACTACACCACAGCCATCAAGGCTGCACGTAACTTTTTCACCACCAGCCAAGAATAATTTAATCCCTGTTTTAGGGATTAAAGTAAATTCCCAGCATATATACGCCGCCGAGAGATGCATATTCCTCTTGGTGCATATATTCTGTGTCTAAGATTGTTGCTAAGTCTTAATGTAATATTTTTTCCACGGGGTTAAATTTGAGTCAAGACACCAAGGTTATCTAGGAGGCTGGGTTGCGTCAGCCACCAACAAACCCGTTTTGTCTAAAATTAAGCATTATATCCCTCGTATAAACTGGTTCTCTTCCATAATGTTCTTTCCATCTTCCATTTATTTTTTTGAACGTAGTAATCCACATCAATTTCCTAACGCTTCCAGCTTTTCAAATCCTGTTTTCTTTATTCTAGCTTAGGCGAAATTATATTAGGTGAGGTTAGGTTGGGTTTGGTATGTTAGAAAAAGAAAGACGGAGAAGAAAATGGAGGAAGAGGATAGGAAAAGGACGACGACTTCGGGTTATTAACCCTGGAGGGTTTGCATCTCAGGACAACCCAAGAAAATACAGCATCGTGGCTTCATTTTTCCGTGTTCCTTAGGTCCTCTTCTCTGGCCCATAACTCACAACAGTCACCCATCTCTTAGGTACCTATTTACTGTTAGATGAAAAGAGGCAGGAGGCGTTAGGAGAATTACCCATTCGTCTCGCCTCGCCCAAGATTGAACCCTATCCTTTCGGTTGTCTGCCGAACGCTATTATTGAACTACGAAAAGTTGTGGACTAACAACCCATTCTCGAAGCAAGACTGATAATTGTTCATATATGAACGATTCCTGGTTACGTTTGGCCTCTTAATTACCAGGTTGGTTGTCAGTCGTGTTTAAAGCGTTTCAATTACAGCAAGGTCATTAAGCTGTCAGAATTAATGGGGCTTAAAGCTTATCGACTACACGAGGGTCATTAAGACTGCATGTCACTTGTTCATGACCAGTCAAGAATACTTTGAACTCTCCGGTAGGGAATAAAGTAAACTGTCAGCATATTTACACTGAGAGACTTACACTTCACTGTGTATACATCCTGTGTATAACTCCTCTTGCTCGTAGACCTATCATGTCCCTTGTTTTTAATTTGCTTATCTGTTATTTAAAGGTTTATAAAACCTAACCTCAACTAGATTCAACAAACCTTACCTTTCTTAACTTAATATCAAGAAAATAGTATTTGTCAATTTCAGGGAACGTTAGGAAATCGACGTTCGGAACCTCGTAAGAAATTGAACGTTGTTTAAACGATATGTTTGGCCAGGGATAGTCATCCCTCTCTCCCAACAACAGTGTTAAACGTTCATAGTTCAACGTCAGACTTGCTAAGAGTATATCGCTTTTAACGAATTGTGTCATCTCGATATATCGCCCTCCTATTTACGTAATGTGGTAATTAGTGGTTAATTATACGTAGATAGCGAATAATTTGCGTTTGAGTATATTATGGTTATTTTATTCATACGAGCCACAGCTCCAGGGGAGTCAGATGAGGAGTAATGAGGTTTGATCCAAGTAAGTGGATGGTTACTCTAATTTGTTTGGATCAGAAGTATTATTATTATTACAGATTTATGTGCCATACAGCGCCTGGGGGAATGAAAGGCTTTCAGGCGTAGGTCCAATTATTACACTCAGATCTAAGCGCTAAACACACAAGGGTGATAAAGCGGTGCAGGGTGGGATGTGCCAAAGGTGTAATATGCCAGATCAGAGGCCAGCGAAGGTGAAGAGAATGCCAGGGCCACAATCAGGGTGGTGACGAGTGCTATAGGGAAAGTAAACATAGATCCAATTCCTTAGATCAAGAACCCTTTAAAAGCAACAAGCAAACATCAAGGTACCTCTATTTAAGGGTTCGGTAAAGTAATCTTGCCTAAATTAAGTAATGATTTCTGATCAATATTGAGTTCAGTTGCACTGTGGATCTCGTCACTGATGTGTTTACTATCATACTCGCACGATATCCAAGGCCAGGCAAAAATATGAATTTCTTGAGCAAAATTACAATTTCAGATGTACCTTGTAGCTTAACTCAGTACTGACCTTTTGTCGTTTTAGATCGCTCGGGAGTAGACGCGAGTACACGCATTAGAAAACGAACGATGTATTTCGACTAGGGATTGTGGTAGCAGTCACCAACAATGTGGTTGATCTTGAGGATGGCTGTGCGGGGAGTGTCAAGGCCGCAGTGTATACTCACCTAATTGTGGTTGCAGGGGTCGATTCATAGCTCCTGGCCCCGCCTCTTTACTGGTCGCCACCAGGTCCACTCTCCTCCCCGCTCCCTGAGCCTTATCGTACCTCTTCTTAAAGCTATGTATGTATCCTGTCTCCACTACACCACTCTCCAGACTATTCCACTTCCTGACAACTCTATGACTGAAGTGTGTGTGTGTGTAAGGGGAGGGGAGGGACACACCAACACGCACGCCCCTGTATTGTAATACAGCGGTAATATACAGCAGGTGATATAGCGCTCGACTCAACCGAAAGCACTCGGGATCGATTCCCAAGCGAGGCGAGACGATTATGCAGATCTCTTAACACCAGCTGCCTCAGTTCACCTAGCAGTAAATAGGTACCTAGGAGGTAGTCAGTTATTGTGGGTGGCATCTTGGGTTAGAGAACCTAAAGAAACTCATCGGAAATAAGCCATATTGCTGGCCTTTCCTGGGTTATTTCCCCTCCAGGGTTATTAAAGTCTTCTTTTTTAAAATTAAATGACTTACTGGATCTCACATGGAGAAAGTAAGGTAGTATTTAATATTATTGTGTACTCCGGCCTCACCCTGAGGTCCTCTTCAGCAGACTGTGCTAGTGGTCCGCTGAAGAGGACCTCAGGTGAGGCCGCAACATGCAGCATTCATTTTATTTGTTTTTTTATGTAGGTTGCCATTCAAGGGAGGGGGGGTGTTTCAATAACTGTGGAGGGCTCTTGATGCAAGGAACTGGAGCTACCCTCCCTTTGGATGAAGTATCATTGCTTCAGATTCCCAAAGCACTGTATGACCAATTCAGGTTTAGCGCTAAATCGGTAGAGGTCAGTTTGTATAATGTGATAGCTTAATTATGTAGCACTAGCTATCATGTGGCCAGCTATATTATGTAGCATTAGGCATCATGTGGCCAGCTTTACTGTGCAACCATTACCCATCATGTGGCCAGTCTTATTATGCAGCCATTACCCATCATGTGGCCAGCCTTATTATGCAGCCATTACCCATCATGTGGCCAGCCTTATTATGCAGCCATTACCCATCATGTGGCCAGCCTTATTATGCAGCCATTACCCATCATGTGGCCAGCCTTATTATGCAGCCATTACACATCATGTGGCCAGCCTTATTATGCAGCCATTACCCATCATGTGGCCAGCTTTATTATTCAGCCATTATCCATCCCGTGGACGGGTGTGTCATACCTTTATTATAATGCCATTACCATGTTGTGGCCGGTAGTATGATACCTTTTTTATGGACCCATTACCCATTATGTAGGGTCAAGGGACTGGCCCTCACTTGAATATACCACACAGCCTTAATCTAGTGGGTTCACTTGAATATACTAAGTTTAACAGCCCACAATAATGTGCTATTTTAAAACTGCATTACTTTATAAATTTCGGAATTTTCCGAAGACTTTATTATTTTTTTGTTAATTACAGAGAAATGTTTTACAGAAACGATATTTGTAGTGTAACATTGGTTTTGTTTGTGTGTGCGTGCGTGCGTGTGCGCGCGCACGTGTAGTCCTGCTCTGGTCTGAGAGACAGTTTGTAAATAATTTCGATGGTTTTCGAATTGTTAAGCATTCTAAAAATCTCTTGTATAAGTTAAACACTAACCGGGCGCTCAGGGGTATGGAAAACAACGCCTGGCTTGTGCTAGGCGCCCGTGCTTGTCTGGGGTCTCACTGTGCTATAAATACATTAATAATAATAATAACCTTTATTTCTACAAGTACATGTACAAGGTATACAGGTCTAGCTGACATTAATGACATACTGTTGTATAGAAAGTCCCTTGTAATGCAGAGCATTTCGGGCAAATTAAGTCAATTTTGCCCCCAGGATGCGACCCACACC
Organism: Cherax destructor; assembly: GCA_009830355.1. Taxonomy (NCBI): domain Eukaryota; kingdom Metazoa; phylum Arthropoda; class Malacostraca; order Decapoda; family Parastacidae; genus Cherax; species Cherax destructor. The sequence goes on from WNWK01057406.1 coordinate 7,265, forward strand.
GGTCGACTAATAACCAGGTACCTATTTTACTGATAGATGAACAGGGACAGCACGTGTCTTAAGGAAACACATCCTAATGTTTTCACCCGTACCGAGGATCGACCCCTGGACTTCAGTGTGTCAGTTGAGTGCGCTAGCTATCAAGCTACTTTGATGCAGAGTGCTGTTCGAGTCCTGTTGTGGTCTGAGAGATAATGTTTGTAAATAATTTCGCTAGTTTTCGAATCACATTCGTCGATCACCCTTGGTGGAGGTCGGACGTTCGCTGTTGCTCTTGCCCAAGTTGGTAGCCCTGAGTGGTTTTCCCAAAATGGTGCAGGCAACCTGACATTGCCCTGAATGGCGCAACCAGAATTTTTGTGAAGTTCACGACGAAGGACATCTACGAGAAAATGGTAGACAAATACCAGGAGGTATGCATGACGGTTCATCCAGGGTTGGAGGTACAGATGAAGGACGTATCCAAGTTTTATATTTGGGTAAAGCTTAGAAACGTGCCATTTGAAGTGGATAAAGAGGACATATGTGAGGCGTTTGCTGAATATGGAGTCATACATCATGCAACAATAGGGAGGTGGGGGGGAGGGCCTGTATGCTGGCCTGCCAGAGGGATCTTTCTTCCTCAAGATGTCTTTACGAAGGCCTATACCGTCTTACGTCGTCATTGGTGAATTTCATACTCTGTACATAACTTACGCGGGACAGAGACGCGCATGTCGACTGTGTGGTGAGTTTGAACATGTGGCGGCACAGTGTCATAAGAGAAATGACACTAGATACAACAGTCAAGGTGGTGTGGTGGTGGTGGGTGTGGAAACATCTACAGCTGAGGCAAGTGGTGAAGGAAGGCAAAAATTATGGAGTGAAATAGTGGACAATGGTAGTGATACTTGTGTGACACTGCCGGAAGTGTCACAGGTGATAGAGTTATTGGAAAAGAATGACGTGGAGAAAAATGAGGTGTTGGGTGACGGGTTGTCTGCGCCTCTGCATGAAGTGTTAAATGACCTGTTGGATGGTCCTGGTGAGAGGCCCACAACAGACAAGGGGGTGGAAGAGGTTTCTGAGGAGGGGGGGTTGTGGGTGGAGTCTCAGGTGCAGAGGCAGACATATCTACAATGCAGGTGTGTGCTGTGAATGTGGAAGTGCACAGTGAGGAGGCTGCTGCAGACTCAATGGAAGTAACAGGTGAATCGAGGAAAAGGTCAGTTGAAGCTTCCGATGGAGAGGATGTGCTCACTCCGGCACAAAGGACAAGCAAGAAGGCATGGGTAGAGGTGGCCCGTAGGGGCCCGGGGGGTGAAGGGGACGGGTATGGGTAAATGGGGAGTACAGCATGGAAATGGAGAAAAGCTGGGAGTGCATAAGTATCATGAACCTAAGGTGCAGAGATCAAAAGGAAAGCCCCATTGCAATTTTTAAGTGTTTAACATTAAATGTGAATGGCCTTAGGGCAGATGTCAAGAAGATGTGGTTTGAGGAGACTTTACGGAGGTATGGTACTGAGGTGGTGTTCTTACAAGAGCATAATTACAAGTATGGCAGAGACCTGGAGGTGAAAGGTTATAGAGTGTATGCGGGGTATTCAGGGAAATTAAAGGGAGGTGCTGCGATTTTGATCAAGGAGACCAGCCCGTTTAAGTTGCAATGATGGGAAGAGGGGGGAGGGGCATATTGTGAGGGTTGATGGGGAATGGGGTGAGGTTAGGATATGCTTTGTGAGTGTTTATATGCCGGCAGATAGTAATAGGAGGATTAAAGAAACCTTTGTAAGGGACTGGCTAATTTATTTTTTGAGGGGATTACCTGTTATTTCTATAATGGGGGGATAGGAATTGTGTCATTCGTAAGAAGGATGTAGAACCGAGGGGTACAGGGTGTGTTTTAAGTGTCCTGAGGGAGGCTTTGGGAGGGGCAGGGGTTGTGGATGTGGATGGAGGGGTGGGGTGGTTAGTAGAACATACTTTTGTTCGTATGGGATATGCGGCGTCTTGACCCTTGACCGCATATATGTTTCACCTAGGGTCCAGGTTGAAACGGTGAGGGTTTTGGATGTTGGGTTTTCAGATCACAGAGGTGTTCTGGTGAACATAGTGTGGGGAGGTCTCCCAAGGAGATATGGGAGTTTTTGGAAACTGAATGTGCATTTATTAACGGGGGTGGAGGGAAGATGTGCTTTTGCGGAATGGTGGGACATATTTGGAGCTACTAGGTCGAGGGGGGGTAGATATTATTTGATGGTGGGAAGAAATTGCTAAAGCGGGTATACGGGGATAATATGTGCAAAGGGGCTGGGAAGAGAACCAGTGGATGTTTGGGTTGTAGCATTATTTGGAAGGGCATTTAAAAGGGTGCCATGAGGGTGGTGGGGCGGTTTACCCTGTGGAAGAGGTGGCGAGTATTAAGAATAGGTTGCAGGATTTGGAGAATGACAGGTTTGATGGTGTGAGAGTTCGTGGCGGGATTGAAGACGTGTTGTGGGGGGATAGGCCCTCGGCTTGTGTTTTGCGAAGGTTCTGGGAAAGGCAAAAGACGATGGATATGATGCAGTTAGAAGTGCATGAGAGCATGGGAGGGTATCTTAAGGGGCAAAAGTTGAATACCATGGAAGGTATGAGTTGTTTTGTTGATAGGTGGTTTGGTTGGTATTTGAGTCAGGGTGTGCGACAGGAGACGGCAGTGCGGGTATTGGAGGAGGGGATACAGGAGGCATTAGGGATGGAGGATAGGGATTTGTTGGAGGGGTCTATTAGTGAGGAAGAGGTGTGGTAGGCAGTGCAAGGTATGAGTATGGGGAAGGCACCTGGGCTAGATGGGTTACCTTCTGATTTTTATGGTAGGAACTGGGTGGTTTTAAGGCCTTTTTTGGTAGCTTTATTTAATGCCATGAAAGAACAGGGGAGTTTGGGTGACATGCAATGTACGGGGGTAGTGGTTCTGGTACCAAAGGGAAACATACAGAGGACTATACAAGATTATCGGGGCTTGTTTTTGATGTGCGCAGATTACAAAATATTTGCGAAAATATTGAGGAATAGGTTAAAAAGGGTGATAGGGAGTGATTGATGAGGGGCAGTTTGGGATACCAGGACATTCGATGTACATTGGGCATGGTAGAATTAGGGATTTTATAGAGGGTAGACGGGAGGGGGGGTGTGCTTACGTTAGATTGGAAGACAGCTTATGACAGTGTAGAGAGGGAAACATTATGGATGATCTTGAGGGGAATGGGGTTTGGGAGATAGTATCATGGGTGGAAACGTTATATAGGGATGTGGCAGTGCGGGTGCAAGTTAATGGTAGGATAGGAGAATTAATTAGTATGAGAAGAGGTCTGAGACAGGGCTGCCCACTTTCTCAGATCCTGTTTGCCTGTCTGCAAAACCCTTTTTATAAGATTATTTCTGTAGATGTGGGGAGGGGGAGTGGAATAGGGGTCGGCTGGCATATTGGATATGTTGATGAAACAACTGTCTTGGTGGG